>VDFB02270955.1:0-72980 GCA_007258455.2 Sequoia sempervirens
ATTCACTATTTTGGGCGAATTAATCCCAGTTCCAGAAAATTGCACCAGGGCCCATTTTAGCCAAATGGGTGTCCAAATCTGTAAAAATATTTGGGAAAGAGGTATAGTGGGAATCATTCACCACTTTGGGTGAATTAGTCCACTTTTGCTTTTCTGAAAACTCAAAAATGGAATCTGAAGCTTTTGGTTTGCTCAATCTACACCTCTAGGTGTCCATATCTTAAACCCTAATTTTTAACACTGTTGGTGACTTTTTGTGTTGATTTTGGCCTTGCAAAAGTGGAGATGACTTCAACAATTTTGTAACTTCTTCTTTAATGATCTCCAAGTCTCCAAAGTACCTAAATCTGCGAACACACAAAGGAAGAGAGAAAATGTTGAATGTTAGGGATTGGGGGTTTGCCTTGGTCAAACCCCATTTAGGCAATTAAACCAAAATGATGAAATAAGAAAATGAAACATGAATATGAATTAATACAATTAGAAACTTTCCATGATGATGAATCTTGAATTGTTGCAACAATGGATGAAGAATTTGATCTTGAATGCCTTGATGATATTCTTGAAGATGCTTCCTTGTGAAGACTCAAAATGGTAAACCCTAGCTTGATTGAGTTGAGACAGATAATTAATGATGAATGAATTATGAATGAATGAATAATGAATTAGGGTTTAAAGGTCTCCTTTTATAGAGAAGAGTTAAGAATAAGGATCATGATCAAGGGCCAAGATTAAATTAGAAAATAACTTAATCAAGGGTGGATGTTAATTGAGAGAAGAAAGACATGGATAGATAAAGACTTGTGGTGAAAGATAAGATTGGCACAAAAAAAGAGGTGATAGGAGAAATTAAATAATAAAGATTATTTAATTTAAGTGACCAACATAGGAGAAATAAATAAAATATTAATTTTATTTATTTCAAAAGAAATGTGAGAACAAATTATATAATTAAATAATTAAAAATAATTATTTAATTGGGGAGATAAAGAAAGGATAAATAATTAAATAAATATAACATTTATTTAATTATAGAGAGAAAAGGCTAATGAATAATTTTATAATTATTTAATTATAGAAGAAGAGGGAAAAACTAACTTTTGAATTAAAATAATATTAGACTTAAATGCTTAATAAGAGTCTAGAAAAGTATGAAAGTGATTTACAACACTTTACAACACCTTTACAAGACATCGTTTAATGCATTTGCAAAGGTCCAAGACCTAATGTGGATGTGTAAAACACCTCACAACACTAAATCATGGCCTCATTAAGTCCAATTTATCATCAATTATTTCCAAATCAAGCAAGCAAAAATGGATACTTTTTTTGTGTCCACAGTTAGCCCCCACTTTAGTGAGAGGATGAACTTGATTAAAACTCACACTAAAGTAGACATTCAGGAAAGAGTCCAATTGTACCAATGTGAATGGTCTAGAATAACAAAGATGAAGGAGGTGGTGAAGCCACCAAGATCCAAGATCCTAAGTCAAGCCAACATGAGTGCAAAATGGTATGCATAAGGTGTATAATATGTAGCAAAACAAGATACATGATCACACAATGGCAAGAACTAGGAAGAAGAAAAAGATGAAAATGAAAAGGTGGATCAAGCTTCAACCGTTTGTCCAACACGTTGTGGATTAGATCTAGGCTTGTTTGTTTGGGAAAGAAAATGCATACTCACTCTGGGGCGACGAAACTTCAGGTTATTTTCTAGGTGAGAAGGCTTGAAAGGTGAGAAACATACACTCATGGATGGTATGTACTCACACAAACACACAGGTGGCTATGGGGAAAATTCATGCCTCAGAATGGGCTTCCCACTCAACCATATCAAAGTTATACCTCTAGATAACTTTAATAAGGATCCACAAAGGAAAATGTTGTTTCATGCTTCATGAGACAAGCAAAGCTTCGTATGCTTAGAACTCATGAACAAATGTGATGGAGCCACATGCATGCAAGCTATGTTATGCAAGGTGGTCATATAAAATGAAAGATGCAACATGCAAATGATGTTCAAAGGAGTCTTGCTTAGTTCATGTGAGATCTTAGCTTAGGGAACATTGTGTCTAATGTCTCCAAGAGAGGACCAATCAAAGAATAGAATATTCACAACTTAGGGGATGCAACGTGTTGCATCGGGCCGCCAAGAGGAATGTAATATGTTGAGATAGATAACGCTCATGAAAGACATCAAACCCAATGTTGTCCTCAAAGTGACAAAACACATCGTATAAAGTAACAAGGTTGCACTAAGAACCAAGAAAAAGAAAAAAAATGGAAAATGAATTATACCAATGTATGCCCCCACTTTAAAGGAATTACTACACACTGTTCTGTGAGCAATTACTTTAAAGGAGAAAATGAAAAATGCAAACGAGGAGGACATGAGAGCCAACTTGGAAAGCCCCTATGCCAAGTCATACATTTCCGAGTTGAGTTGCATCATGAATGAGTATGTCACATGCGAGTCCACTTAAAACATGTTGTTCACATCCCAAGCTTGCTCTTATATGTTCATGAAAGGTTAACGACTAGTCAAAAGAGACAACGATAAGTGACATATGAGGACAAGGCTAACCAACCCCTTTCCCCCACTTAGTGTAGGACAAAGGTTAGCTGAATAGGATGAAAGTAAGTATCAGGTAGAGGAATTAGGTGCTCCAACACAAGAGCACCACACTCCTTGAGATGTTAAATTTTTTTGTTTAAAGTCTTAGATGAAAGTGGAGATAAGGGAGATAACCCTAAATCTTTCTTGAAAGAGTATGATATGTTGGTTTTCTACGTGTGTTCATTGCATCCATGTGTTAGAGGGAGATTGTATCTGATATAATAACAATCTTCCAAGTTAGATGAAGGGAGTTTATGCTTTTGAGAGGGATTAGCTTCTTTACAAGAACAAAAATCATTTTTAATGTTTTGTGTCATTCCTTCATGAGGGATGGGAGTTATATTGCCCCCATCACCACCATGGGGTAATTTTGTAGAACTAGGTTGAGCGATGAAAACACAAGAATGTTTTGGTTTAGGTTGTGATATTTTGCACCCTTCCCTAAAGGAAGGTGTGAAACTCCAATCACTACTGGAACTTGTGTCTAAAAATGGATCATTTGTATATGACTCTTTGGACCATGAGGGTGAGATGTTTGAAAATTTATTGAAACCTGGAGGAGTAGAATCTAGCGACCCCTAATTATCATGAAAGAGTTTTGTTGTAGGTGGAGAATTAGCATCAAATTGTATAGGTTTGAGTTTTGATCTAGGAATGAAAGGATTTAGGGAGTGGTAAATGTTGTGATTAGTTGATTCATAGCTTCGTTCATCTACATCAACCATGTATATCTTGTTATTATACTCAAATTTCACTGTACGGTGAAGGGTAGATGGGACTCCTTTCATAACATGAATTCATGGTATCCCTAGGATAAGATTGTATGGAAGTGGTCTTGGCATGATATGGATAGAGGTAGGCAACACGACAGGTCCAACCTCAATAGGTAATGTGATCATCCCTAGTGGTTTCCCATTAACATTGTCAAAGCCACGAATATGAATATCATTAAGTTGGATGAGTTTTTTGTCCATGCCTAGTTTGTTGAGGAGGTCAAGGCTACAAATATTGGTTTCAGATCCATTGTCTATGATAGTGTGCCTAACTAAAGTTTCATTAATGATCACCTTTATTATCAAGGGATCATTCTTGTTTTGAATCTCAAGTGAGGGTAATTCATGTTTAGGGAATGTGATTTTTGATTGGATGACTTGCATGGGATGAGGGTAGGATGTTACATTATTTGATTTTATGTAAGATTGTATTTCCTCCTTCTGTATTTGCAACATTTCGTGAAATAGAAATTTGATTGTAGGTGATAGTTGAATGAGTTGCCATATAGATATATTAATAGGAGTCTTTTTAAGGTCTTCAACACTAGGCACACTATGCGGAAGAAAAGGTAATGTCCCCTAGATGTTTGAGTCACTAAGTTACAACTTAGCAGCTGCAAGAAATTGTTATGAGTAGATTGCATCATGGATTTCAAGACATCTCTTAGTTTCTTGTGTGAGTCACTAATGGTAGGTGACTTAGGAAGCTCACTAGTGAAAGGAGATCCCACTTGTGTCATCATAACCTCAAGAATCTTGTCTTTATTGGCATGATTTGTTAGTGAAGGGGATTCTAATGTCACTTTATTATCCTCACCTAGGGAAGGTTTAGTGGTTGAAGGATATGTGTCAATGTTCACATTTTATTGCACCAGGATATTCTCCCTAGGAGGAGAGTTTTTAGGAGAATGACAAGACAAATGTTCTTGACATTCAAAGGTTGGTTTTCCTAAAAGGACCTCATTGCAAGTAGGGAAATGATCAATGGTTGAATGTTTTTTCTCAAGAAGGGTTTTGCTAGGTGAAGGGGCACAACTAAGATATTCATGACCTTCGTCGATTGTGTTGTCTAACATCAAGGTATCTTCTTCACAACTATGAGAGATACTAGGAGAAAGAAAGATGTTATTGTCATGATTACTTATGGTTGGGTTGTTGTGTTCATCAATATCTTGTCCACTAAGAGAGGTAAAAGGAGAGAAACAACTAGTATTCTCAAAACTCTCATTGATTGATTCTTCTACCAAAATATCTTATTTGCCAATAGGAGAGATATTAGGAGAAGAACAAATATGATTGTTAGGAATGTCCAAGGTTGTATTGTCTTTCACTAAAACACTCACAGAGGGAGAGGATAGGAAAATTTTCTTAGCATGCCTAAATATGTAAGACACTAACATTGTGTGAAAAAAAATGAAAAGCACCATTAACCATTGCATGCATTGTTTCAGCAATATAAACAATGTATAGCCAAAGATGCAAAATATTTTTATCCAATATATGCAAAGCTTTAAGAATGCAAACAATGTATATGCAAGAATGAAAAACACTTTTATCAAACTTATGCAAAGTCTTATGAATAGAAACATTGTGTATGCAAAAGTGAAAAGCACTTTTATCCATGTTCTGCAAAATTTTAGAAATGTGAGCATTTTCATATCTAATGATGCTTGTAATTGAAATGATTTCAAAAATGATTACTCTAGATTGATGATTTTGACCTAAATGCATAAAACAAATGTTCCCAAAACATTTCAGACTTATATTATATGTTACCAAGAGGCTTAGGAAGCGCAAAAATGAGGTTTTTGATGTTGTAACAGATAGTGAAAAATCTGGACTGGGACTAATTCGCCCAAAATGGCGAATGAGTCCTAGTAAAGGTTTTTTGTTCAAAATTTTCAAAAAAATTCAAGTGGTGTTGATATTGAAAATTTCTAGACTTATAGTATATGGGACTAGGAGGTTTAGGAAGCACAAAAATGAGGTTTCTGATGATGTAATAGATAGTTCAAAATCTGGACTGGGTCTAATTCGCTTAGAATGGTGAATGAGTCCTAGTAAGGGTTTTTTTTCAAAAAAATTAGAATTTTTCAATTGGTTTTGATGCTTTTGATGTTGTATGACCTAAGGACTAAATGAAAATGTAGATTTTATATTATTTTCAATGATTTGGGATGCAAAAATGCAAACTATATGCACTTTCACTAATGCAAAAAATTTTAGACCCTAGAAGGCAAATTAACTAATGCAAAATGCAATGCAATGTTAATGCAAGCTAATTCTAGGATGATGATGGACTCCAAAATCAAAAAAGAAAGTATTCAAGAGGTGGGTTCACCAAAATGTAAACAAATATTTTGGCACCCAAATGTTGTATGATCCTTTTAGGGTTTTTCACCTAAAAGGATAAAGATTTGGGCCAAAATGCAATGTAAAAATTTAAAGATTAATGTGATATGGATGCAACATGTGCATAGATGACATGATCTAAATGCAATAAATTGAACAAGAAAGGTGATTATTAATGCAATACCTAAGAAATGTAAAGTGTTTGAGAACACATTGTGATATGTAAAAACACTTAGAAAGATTAATAGAAATGCAAGTAAAATAAAAAAAAAGTTGTAAAACTGATTGTATGCACCTGTAAACTTGCTGAGGACTGGAAATAACTCTAAAATTCTGAAAATGCTAATTTTTAGGCCTAGTGGGACTCATTCGCGATTCTGGGTGAATCAGTCCCAGTTCTAGAAAACTGCATCGAGGCTCGTTTTAGCCAAATGGGTGTCCAAATCTACAAAAATATATGGGAAATAGGTATAGTGGGACTCATTCACCACTTTGGGTGAATTAGTCCACTTTGGCTTTTCTGAGAACTCAAAAATGGAATCTGAAGCTTTCGTTCTACTCAATCTGCACCTTTAGGTGTCTAAATCTGAAACCCTGATTTTTAACACTGTTGGTGACTTTTTGTGTTGATTTTTTCCTTGCAAAAGTGGAGATGACTTCAACAAGTTTGCAACTTATTCTTCAATGATCTCCAAGTCTCCAAAGTACCTAAATCCGTGAACACACAAAGGAAGAGAGAACATGTTGAATGTTAAGGATTGGGGGTTTACCTTGGTCAAACCCCATTTAGGCAATTAAACCAAAATGATGAAATAAGAAAATGAAGCATGAATATGAATTAATGCAATTAGAAACTTTCCATGATGATGAATCTTGAATTGTTGCAACAATGGATGAAGAATTTTCTCTTGAATGCCTTGATGATGTTCTTGAAGATGCTTCCTTGTGAAGACTCAAAATGCTAAACCCTAGCTTGCTTGAGTTGAGATAGATAATGAATGATGAATGAATTATGAATGAATGAATAATGAATTAGGGTTTAAAGGTCTCCTTTTATAGAGAAGAGTTAAGAATAAGGATCATGATCAAGGGCCAAAATTAAATTAGAAAATAACTTAATCAAGGGTGGAGATTAATTGAGAGAAGAAAGACATGGATAGATAAAGACTTGTGGTGGAAGATAAGATTGGCACATAAAAAGAGGTGATAGGAGAAATTAAATAATAAATATTATTTAATTTAAGTGGCCAACATAGGAGAAATAAATAAAATATTAATTTTATTTATTTCAAAAGAAATGTGAGAACAAATTATATAATTAAATAATTAAAAATAATTATTTAATTGGGGAGATAAAGAAAGGATAAATAATTAAATAAATATAACATTTATTTAATTGTAGAGAGAAAAGGCTAATGAATAATTAAATAATTAAAATAATTATTTAATTATAGAAGAAGAGGGAAAAGCTAACTTTTGAATTAAAATAATATTAGACTTAAATGCTTAATAAGAGTCTCAAAAAGTACAAAAGTGATTTACAACACTTTAAAACACCTTTACAAGACATCATTTAATGCATTTGCAAGGGTCCAAGACCTAATGTGATGTGTAAAACACCTCACAACACTAAATCAAGGCCTCATTGAGTCCAATTTATCATCAATTATTCCCAAATCAAGCATGCAAAAAGGGATGCTTCTTCTGTGTCCACACCATGATAACATAGATGCATACATTTAGCTTATTTGTTAATTAGGATTTTAATCTTTTGAAGCTTGCATACATTTAGAGTAGATCTGCATACACCCATATTGATCATCTTAGCATATATCATGATAATTTACCATTTAAATCATGTTTTATAATATATCTCTCATTGGTTTCATTGATTCTCTTCAACAAAATCAATTGAAACAAGCTCATTATCCAAGGGATTGGGAAAGGGTCACCATTCCACATCAATGTGACACCACTCCCCCAATAGGATAAGTTTCAATGTCTTAGAGTAGAGGTTTTTCAAGCTTTCATGATTTAGAATGTTAGTTTTAATGGCTTCTTTGTCTTTTTTTGTAGTGAATGATCTTATTGGGATTGATGCTTAGTGGGTTAAATATGCCTCAAATTCATAAGGATTGGGTGTAGTTAACCTATACTATGACATTGGTCACAATAGTTTAGCTTGTTTGGAATGAAAATCTCTTTGATCCAAAAGGGGACATAAGTTTATATTATTCAAAATAGTTCATTAATACAATAAATCTAAATTCTCCAAAAAATTTATTTAGGTTATTGATCACCCACTACCCTCATTGAGAGTTAAGATTATATCAATTATTTATAATAACTAAGAAACCACAAGTACAACAATTTTTCCTTCTTTTATTGCATTTGTGAAACATGATCAAATATGCAGGGCTAAGACACAACTTCTAATGTTTAGACTTTCACCTTCATATCCTTTCATGTATTGAACCTTCCTTATGCATGCCTATTGATTCCCTTAAATTTTGGTTTTAGAGACAACCTGTTCACTTGACCATTTAATAGTCTTAGGTTGTTATGATTATCCTTTCTATTGTATAAAATCATGTAGTTATTGGGGTTCATCCCATAGTGTAATGGTTAAGATGTGGCATTTTTGTTGTTGCCACCAAGGTTCAAACCTCTGTTGGGCCATTATGATCATAGGAACTATGCCTCTGCTGATCCAATGCGCTTGTAGGCTTGACCCACAATGTTGAGGTTGTTGATGGAATTAATATCATTAGATAGGTGTTCAGGCCTATGTTGTTCCAATCCCACGCCGGTTGGTGTGCTCATGAGCCCTATGCCCCGATTGGGTTGTCGTGATCACAGGCTTGGATTGTTCACTTGTGTTCATGCTGGGGAGGAGGTCCCCTATTTGTGGCCTCCATTCTAGCTTTGGGCTAGACAAAAATTCTTGAGATATTGATAAAAGAATCATGCAATTATCAATATAGTAATTGCAATTATTATATCAATTCAAGGGTCACTTCTAACCATACTTAGGTAACATTTACTTTAGAAAATACTTCAAATAATTTTGGAGAGATGTATATATTTTTATTCAGTTTTCTATAATCATTTTGTTTTCTAACTAAATTTATCTCTTGTTTCATTTTTTCCTTGTTTTTATATCTTTTCAAATATGTCTATCATTTTATTTAAAATATTTTAGTTAATATCACACAACTTGGTAAGTTTTGATCAATAGCAGTGTAAGGTGACTAAAAGGGGGGAAATTGATGGAGTATATTAGTTTGGAGGTGAACATATTATACATGTCATTAGTTAAAGAGGTGGGTGAGGTGTAGATTATATTTTCAAAGTATCTAAGGAAAGGCTTATATAATCTTTATGGTCAAACATAATTTCTATGTGTTTTTTATGGGTTAATAAAGTGGTTATTTTCAACAATTATGTTAAGTTTTAATTTTAGAAAGATAAATTTATAATCAAGTCAATTTCACGACCAATCTTAATATCAATATATTTAATTTATTTAATTACAAATCACTTGAAGAAATAATAAAACCAAAGTTTCTAGTTACAATTAGAAAATGAGGTCAACCTTACACAAACCAATGTTAAATATGTGAAAAATGATTGTCAATTTGCAATATGAGTATTGACACTTATTGTCTTATAGGTAGATAAGTAAAATCAAGTAATTTATCCAAGGTGTTGAGATCAAGTGGTTAAAGTATTGGGTTCTCATTATGGTGACCTAAGTTTGACTCCCTAAAGTGACATTGAAGGTAGAATTGTGAGTGGTGACTATTGATCTTCCATTGTTTCACTTCTAACAAGGTTTTCTAAGTTGTTATCTAGCTCTTGTGGAGCTAAGAATTATATTATTTGTGAGAAGCTAAGTAATCTCTAAATTGATAGCTAAATGTTAACACTCTTAAAGAACTCAATATTCTATTGTTTGTAAGGAGCTAAGTGTTAGTATCAATTGATTTAGATTGAATTATATTTGTACACTACAAAAGATATACATTTTTAAATTCAAATAATTTCTTTCAAATTCTTGCTGAGATGTAGGGATTTTTTTAGAAATTAATATCATCTATGAAAATAGAAGCCTATAATTCATAAGTTAATGACTTACAAATGTTGACAATAAGAACTTGATTATACAATTCATTGAACCAAATAGGGGAGAGGACCTAGTAGTTGTGCACCCTAACTTCGCGCTTCTAATTATCCTACATGGAAATTTCAAATCACCCCCAATTTTTTACAGTAGTTTACTTGGCAAGTCCCCTACTTATAACTTTCGTTTCAGGGCCACATCATCAAATATGATGCCACATCAACATGCTTCTTGTCAAGATGTAGTTGAACAATACTTGTGGATTCACATCATGAGCACTAATGTGGCATCACATGATTGGTTGCTTTTTAGATCGAAGGAATACATTTTGTTTAATTATGAGTAGTCAAGTCACAACTATTGAACATTATATAAACAACTACTATAACAACTATTGAAACATACTTAATTACTTGGTCCTCTCCCCTATGTTGTATAACAATTTTTATCAACATATTTTAATTGTGAGAGATAACCAACATTTGTTATGTTGACTTTGCAAAAGAAAAAAAACTCTAAATCTCATGTCATGAAGAAAACCCCATCCTAACAATGTGTATGCAAATAAATGGCATGGGTTGTGTTACTCTATAAAAATGATCAACCTTGTAACATCAACTTTACCCTAAACAAATTAATAAAAATCGAAGTCTCGTATGCCATTAAAAAAATAAAATAAAACACACCCTAACGAATACATCACATGTTGCTTTGCTGACTCTACAAAAGGGATCGAACCTGCAACCACTACTTTCCCCTAAAAGGACTTCTTCAACTTATGGTTACTTGACTTTTCCACACGAAAAAATGGATGTACCGACTTGCAGGTAATGACGAAACTTCGTAAAGATTTACAACAATAGTTTCTAGAATTTTAGATATTAGACGGCACTACTTATTGTCATTTTTCCAGTCCATAACAATCGAAGTGTGACGGGAGAAACTTTCGCCGCAAGTTTCTCGTCTACGCGGCTTTAAATGCTTGCTTTTGCCTAATCTCATCTCAATCAATTTGCTCTGCTCTATCGTTGTGCAAGAGACGTAATTTACCAAGAAGAAGAACTCATCTGATTTTCTTTCTTAGTTCTGCAATTATATCATGTCTTCAGAAATTTCAGGGTGGGAATTGGCATTAGCCATGAAGAGGCCATTGAAGACGGAACTTTATGAGCTTCATACCATTTATGAGGACGAAGAAGAGGAGATTGAAGATAGAGAATTATTATCATCCAGTGACAGCAGGCATAAATCCCAATTGGAAAGGCTTTCTCATATGGCAAGATTCATCGCTGTTATGGTGTCGTTACTTTTTCTTCTGGTTCGTCCTCTTCTCTAAGCAAGCTCTGTTGTTTTGAGTTAGAAGAGGAACTCTGTGTATTGGGGTACAGAGAAGAATCTGTCAAGATTTCGCTTCAGTGGGTTTTTGTAACTGATTGTGGAAGATTACATTTTTATTCCAGAATCTGTAAAAAATTCCATCTGCAATTGAAGTTTTGGAAGGTTTTCACTAAGGCATACGACACGATTCGTAAACATTTGTAATCCTTGCCTTCAAATATTCAAAATATGAGCCTGCATATATGTACAGGAAATCTGTGACAGAAATATACAGGCAGAGAAGAGGAAACAAATATGAATTGCTTGCCATTTTATAAAGCTGAGGTTCAAATACTTCTATATGGAAATAAGTTCAAATGGAATTAGACTCCTTTAATCGTGCCACAAATTGGGGGTTTATTGACTGAAATAGAACTGAGTTAATCTATATTAATTTAGGATCTAATAATTAACTATCAATGAATTCATTTAATCTAGATTACCAATGATGATGGCAGAAGCTAATCTCCCTACAAAAATGCATGTCTTAGACATGATAACATAATGCCCCATCCCCCATATGATGGCAACGCTGATGGATGTTTAGGTGCATGTCATTTCAAGGGTGTCATCACCTAGCTTGTCGCTAGAAAAATGTGGCATCATGTCGACATGTTTTAAAATGGTTTTGAAAGCCAAAAAAAACCCAAAACATTGTCATTTTGGGCATTCACATTTTGGAGGTTGTTGGGGAGCTTGGAAGGGAGTTGCAGGCGTTTAGAGGCTAGAGCAGAGTGGCCATTCTCCCTACAAAAATGAATGTGATAGACGTAGGCAGCTAGCTAGCAGGTATGTATATCTGTCAGAAATATATGCCTTTTTTGCCATTCTACCTAGGGATTGTGAAGAATTGAACGGATATTCATTGTGAAAAGAGGTATTCATTGATGGGTTTCCCTTGCAAAAAAGGGGTTTTCATTTGATAATCAGAGTTGTTTATGTGCTTTTCTGTTGAGGGTTTTTTAAATTTGTGATTTTAATGTTCACGCCAAAACTTTTTAAGGAAGCAGAATAAAATAATTCACAACCCATTGTGGAAATCCAACCTACATTTATTTTCTGCAATGTACATAGTTCTAGAATAATGTTTAGAAAAACTAGAAATGACACATAATATAATTGTAGGTTGGAAAACATAATGTGGGTTCTGCAATTAAATTATATGTTTTGAAAGCCACAAAAAACCCATAACGTCTCCATTTTCGACATTCGTATTTTGAAGGTTGTTGGGGAGCTTGAAAGGGGGTTGCAAGCGCTCGGAGGCCGAGGCAGAGTGACCATTCTCCCTACCAAAATGTATGACAGGTGTGGGTAGCTAGCTAGTAGGTATGTATATCTACCAGAAATATATGTCGTTTTGCCATCCTGCCTAGGGACTGTGAAGAATTGAATGGGTATTCATTATGAAAAGGGGTATTCATTGTCAAGTTTCCAAGGGTTTTGCTTGTGAAAAGGGGTTTTCATTTGGTTTCAATGTGTAGGGGGTTTTACAACATTGTGTGGGTTGCAGATTTCATAAATCATCTACTCACAACCAACTGGGTTTTCCAACTTACAATTATACTGTACATGTATATTTGGATCATATGAACAAATTGAAACACAATTTTTACTCTACCTAAGACTTGTTATAAATTTTAAAGGTTCCTTTCGTTACATTTGTACTCTTTAAATAACAAAAGGTTTTAAAACATTCATATTGAATAAAATTGCAGGTTGGAAAACACTAGGTGTTATAAAACTTGCAACCTACATAATGTTTTGAAACCCTAAACATGTAACAAGCCAATTGGTTAGTCACCCCTCACCTCAATTTTCTCTATTTTATGATTTTCTTGAGAAAATTTTGTTTTGTAGATAGTAAGAATGTAATAAAATTGAAAAACTTTGGGTGTTATAAAACATGCAACCCACATACTATTGTAAAACCCTAAACACATAACAACCCAATTGGTTAGTCACCCCTCAGGTGAATTTGGTTAGTTTTATGTATCCACCACTTGCAACTCCTCCCCATGAGAACCATTTAGCTTTGAACATGCAAAATGAAATAAATGACAACCCACATTGTGTTTTCCAACCTGCAATTATATTGTCCATTTATTTTTCATTCATATGAAGAAATTGAAATGTAATTTTTACTCTAAGTAAGAGTTGCTATAAATTTTGAAGGTGAACTTCACTGCATTCTTACTGTCTACAAAACAAAAGGTTTTCATTACAATCATACTATCTATGTATAATTGCATGTTGGAAAACACTGGGTGTTATGAAACCTACAACCCACATACTATTGTAATTTATCCTCTACACGTAAATACCGAATTGGTTAGTCACATCGTATGGGTAATGAGGCATCTTTAACTTTTACAAGTTGTGTAATAACACCTTTGAATTTTGATCTATCAAAATGCTTTACACGATGATTATAGGTAAATTGAACATTTCTTGATTGAGCCTTGAGATGCTTGATATTAGCCTTCAACTTTTGAACTGCTTTGAAGATTCTTGCAAACATTCATTTTCTAATGTCTCCATGCACCCTTCTTCATAAGCAACACCTTCCATTGTTGTCTTTATTTTCTCAACTTCCTATCTTTTAGATTGTAGCTCTCTCAACAATATTAATCTCCTTTTCTTTTCACGATAAAAACTTCTTCTTATCTTTTAATCCCTTTTCAAAGTGGTTAATTTTAGTTTTTAGTTGTTTTTTGTTAGTTTCAACACTTCCAACTATTGCTTTTGCATCTACAAGTTGATCATCGAGACATTTTTCTTGATTCACATTGCTCTTACTTGTTAACACCCCTTGATATTTCTTTTCATGATGTTCTAACTTCTTTTTCATATCTTTTACTTTAAGATTTGGAGCAGTTGCTCCCTCATCAACCCTTAGGACAACAACATCCATTTCTTGGATAGAGTTTTCAATGTCTTGAATATTTTTATGTAGCTTTGCAACCACTTTTTGCTCAACTTTGAGAGTGTCTTTGTGATTAGAGAATGTAGATGTTTCTTTTTACAAGTATTTTAGAAAACTTGTCTACATTTTCACATAAGACTTTCATGTATCTACCCAATTGATTCTCTTTTTCTACACTTACATCTAATATTTCCTTCTCCTTTTCATCTATTTCTAATTCTATCTGTTCCATAGAATTCTTAAGTTCAAGAATCTTTGACTTCATTTGTTCAACTCCATATATAACATCATCTATCACTTTCTTTGCTTGCATGTAAATTCATATGCAATCCAAAACCTCTTGAGTTTTTCCACTTTTGCATTGAAATTTTCCCATTGCACATACTGCACACGCTCCTTCCTCAACTTCTCAAGAGTAGGAACAATCTCTTCAGTCAATACATTATCTCTGCCTCTTTTCAAGTGTTTTGAGAGAAAATTCCTTTTCTATTCCATACATTCTAGTACATTTTTCCTCAAGTTTTGCATTGCCATTTA
This sequence comes from Sequoia sempervirens, assembly GCA_007258455.2. NCBI lineage: Eukaryota > Viridiplantae > Streptophyta > Pinopsida > Cupressales > Cupressaceae > Sequoia > Sequoia sempervirens. The sequence goes on from VDFB02270955.1 coordinate 14,706, forward strand.
CCCATTGCACATACTGCACACACACTTTCCTCAACTTCTCCAAAGTAGGAAGAATCTCTTTAGTCAATACATTATCTGTCTCAATCACTTTGGTTTGCTTCTTTTCAAGTGTTTTTAGAGAAGATTATTTTTTCATTCCATACATTCTAGTACCTGTTGCCTCTAGTTTACATTTCCATTTGCCCATTGCATATATTGCACACACACCTTCCTCAACTTCTCAAGAGCGGGAAGAATCTCTTTAGTCAATACATTATCTATCTCATTCACTTTGAACATGCACAATGACAAAACTCACAACACAGTGTTTTCCAACCTGCAATTATTTTGTGCATTATCATATTTAAACACATCTTCTCAAAAAAAATATATTACAACAATTTAGAAAGAATGTCTTACTCACGTCAGCCTCTAATGCCCGTGGGTGTGCAAAATCTAGAGAAAGGGACAACTTCTTGTGTAAGCCATCAGGATGATGACTTTTATGGTGAAACTCTCACCCACAATGCTGACTAGACTAGTAAAACACGGGAAACAATACTCAATGGCATTGTTATCTCCTCGTTTCCATTATCGTAATGTTTCCTCCCATCTGGAAAATTCATCACTTTTTCCCCCCATCTTGGCAGTCCCGGTACTACATTCTCCCATTATGTTATGTATGTTTTAATGTATTTTTGTATGTTAGCATGTCTAAGACATGCATTTTTATAGGGAGATTAGCCACACTTTTTTTGTCAATCAACGTTATCACCAAGGTTTTTGTTGACTTCTTAACCTTGGGTGAACCCACAAAAGTGGTTTACAATTGGAGTGAGGAAGGAAAAGTTGAAAAAAATGACCCCATGCCAAAAAAAATTCGATTTGGGGGTTCGAGCGAACTAATAGGTTCGAACGAACCAAAAGAGGGTTGGAATGAACTTGGATTTGAGTGAACCCATTCAATGCAAGTTCCCACCATCCCGCCAAAAAACACAATGAAAACCCCTTTTTGAAAAGGGGTTCAAATGAACCCTGGTTTGATTGAACCCCCAGGGGTTCGCTTGAACCCCCCTTGGTTCAAACAAACCACCCTTTTCCCACCTTTCTGCTCTCTGGCACCAAAAAAATCAGAATTTTTTCCCTTCGAAGCTTGGGTTGAGGATGAAAATGGAGGAGACTTCACAAACCCAACTGGAATCAAGTAGTCCTCGGAATGAACTATCCAACAACTATAATTTTAATATGTTTTGGTTTTATTATGTATTTGTTTTTCTAGTTTTATTAAACATATGTTTTTCACCAAAAAACAAGCTCTTTGTTCTGCACATGTGGAAAAATAGTAGATTATCAAAAAAAAAATTGAAAAATATGAGTGCACCAGATATTGAAGTCCTTGATGCAACAAAAAGAAAAAGAATTTTGATACATACCAAAAAAGTTACGCATTATACGGTCCGCCTATGTCTAAATTGTAATTGGTTTGACTTTGAAACTTGATTAAGGAAAAAATATTCAATAAAACACTATCTAACCAAGTGGAAGCACTAGATATCGGAGTTACAAATCTAAATTCGAAAGAATTAGAATTTTATCCTTCATGGAAAAAAATTTATGCGTTATACGGTGAACGTCACTCCTTAAAAATGTTATTTTCTGAAAAAACTAGTTTTTGAATGAGATGGAAAAAGAAGTGCAATCTAATTCCAAAATTTTTGAAAAAAATATATTTAGAATCTACAGAAAAAATGTCACGAAACTCTAGTTTGCATCATCTTCAAATTCCTCATGGTTTAGCCACTATAGGTGCTCGAAAGTAAATATTTAGTTAGAAAAAATTATTTCAGTGTCCAGTTTGGCCAAAAATTGTAAACTAGTATTGTGGGATCACCCCCTATATTCTTTCATAACCAATGCACACATGCATTACAACCAATGTGTCTTGCAATGTTCTATATTTTTCACTTGTTTGTACAAGTTATGGTTCAATTTACAATATATTTGAACAATGGTTATGATACCAATGTTCATCATTTAGGTGTTCATTAAGAGACATAGGTTTTAAAGAAAATCTTGATAGTGGTACTTGGTATCATTCTTGAATGTCTTCTCTACTCTTTTTTATTGTTAAAAGTTATGGCCTCTATCATATGCTTTTACTAATGCACTATACAAGTCCAAGTACATTGTCACTGATTCTCTGTTCTACTTAATCTGTGAAATTTTGTCTTTCATAATATTGGTCATGGTCTGTGATTTGTGTGTACGATGATGTATGGTTATCTTCAATCAATGAACGCAAGCACAATGAACTAAGCATAGAAGACATCTTCCATTTGGATTGTTCAAGATTCTTAAACTTCTTGATTTAATGTGACCCTTGTATCTTTGTGGAGTTTTGAAGACTATAATTGAATTAAAATAAAAAGCAATGAATCATCAATCAATACTATAGAAAATTTGACATTTATAGATATCATTTTGTGTGTTTGGAAATGACTGGTATGGAAAAATACAGGTGACAATACACAATGTGTTTTTCATAATGTAATTATCTTTACTATGGGTGTGACTATTATCCCTAAAAAACGTATGTCAAAGGCATGATAACATAGAAAAATGCATTTTGAACCATTTTTTCCGACATACAGAGACAAGTGACGATACTTGCTAACGACACACACCTAAACATCTATCTGTCAGTCTTATCTCATAATGATGCCATTATATGGGGGATGGGGCATTATGTTATCATGTCTAAGACATGTATTTTTGTAGGGAGATTAGCTTATGCCTTTTACTATGAATACAAGAAAATATTAGAAAAAATATGTCACGAGAGATGAGTTTTTCATATATTTGAATGAATGTTCACTTCTTAACAATTCCAACAGAATGACAAATTGGCGGGTAATCTTTGTGATTTTTGAATAATATATTGGGCAGCTTTTGGAGTGTGGGGTTTTTTTCTCGAAAGGGTTTTCCCCACGTAAATCACTATGTTGTGGTATGCATGATATTTATGTTTAAGTTTTTGTAACTATTAAAGATATGTAAAGTTTTGTATTATCCTCCTCTCAAGATTAGTGTAGGAAGTTTTTCTTCTACATTAACTTCCTTATAAGTGGTATTAGAGCCTAATCACCTTTGGTTTCAATTGTGGGTTATTAGGTTTGTAAACTAATCCAGATTTGAGTGGGAGCTTGTGAAGAAGACGCTTTGTGATCTTGTTGTAAGAATTTTTAGATGACAAGTTCATCAAAGAGAATAAAGGTGGATAATTTTTTTGGAAATAATTTTGAAATGTGGAAGCTAAATATGGAGGATTTGTTGATAGATTGAGATATGTAGGATGCTATTTATGAGAAAGTTTCAAAGCCTATAGATCCCACTTTGGCTGCTCAATATGATGTTATGGACTGCAAAACCACTTGGGTCTAATCAGATTGTGCTTGGTAGATTCTATTGTAATCAATGTCCATGAAGAGATCTCTGCATAGAAGCTATGGAAGACTCTTGGTGACATGTATCAAGCCAAATCTTTAGTGAACAAGGTTTTCTTGAGGAAGAAATTGTATTCCTTGAGAATGGAAGAGGGTGGATGAATTATAGACCATTTGGAAGCATTCAATATGTTGGTCGCTCAATTGGCATCAATTGGTGTCAAAATGGATGAGAAGGAGAAATGTCAGATCTTGCTTTGTTCTTTGCCTGATTCATGGGATTCTCTTGTTATGGATATTGAGAGTACTTCTGTTATATTGAAGACTAGAGATGTGATGGGTTCTTTTCTTTTTGAAGAGATGAGGAGGAAGGTATCCATTAGTGCAAAGGAGGCCCTAAATGCTCATGGAAGACCTAAGGAAAAAGACAAGAAGAATGAGAAGTGTGATAAATCCAAGTCCAAGGGGAGATCCAAATCTCCTAGAAAGTCCAAAGTTGTTTTCTAGATAAGCTTGGACATATTCATAAGGAATGCAAAGAAGAAAATAAGAAGAAAAAGAAGAGATTTGATTATGATTATGAGTTCGAGAAGGAAGATGTTGACGCATTCATTGCAGCTTTGGCAACTCGCGCAGGTAATGATGCATGGTTAATTGACTCGAGTGCATCTTTCCATATGACGTTTAATAGAGATTGGTTTTTTGAATATGAAGAATTTGATGAAAGTAAGGTGTACTCGAGTGATGATTCTTATTTAAATATTGTTGGCCATGGTAAAGTTAAAATCAAGTTTCTTGATGGTAGAATAAAAATGATTAATGGTGTGTTGCACATCCATGGATTAGCATGGAATTTTTTATCTGTGAGCAAACTAATAGATGGAGGTACATGCAGGTAGTATTTTCTGATGTAGGATGCAAGATGGTTAGAGGTGCTCTGGTGATTGCTAGATGTGTCAGATATTCAAAACATTGTATAAGCTTGATGCCTGCATTGTTGAGTGTAATAGTACTTCTATGAAAAGAAAGTTTGTGGAAGAGGTGAGGGTTTCATCTTCAACAGATGATCATGTATTTTGGGTACCCAAGGGTGCTCTTTCTTCTGAGTCAAAGTTACCTGTAGAGAAAACTATGTTATGGCACTAGAGACTTGGCTACATTAGAGAAAAGGGTCTAAGGACCTTTAAAAATAAAAAACCTTGTTGAAGGGTTGTCTGATTGTAATCTTGAATTTGATTTCCATGAGAATTGCATTTATGAAAAATAAATTTGTGCTTAGTTTTACTCGAGTTATCATAAATCTTGTGGTGTATTGGATCTTATTCATTATGATGTGTTTAGTCCCATAGATGTTTCATCAATTGGTAAATCCACATATTATGTTTCATTTATTGATGATTGTAGTAGAATGGCATGTGATACTTCTAAAGAGTAAATATGAAGTTTTTAGTTGATTTAAAGAATTTAAAGCAATGGTTGAGTTGCAAACTGAAAAGAAAATAAAATGTTTGAGGACTAATAATGGCGGTGACTTTTGCTCTAATAATTTTGATAAATTCTATAAAGATTGTGGTATTCATAGACAAAATACAACTCTGTATTCCCCACAACAGAATGGAGTTACAGAAAGAATGAACAGGACACTGATAGAGAAGGCTAGGAATATGTTGAGTGGTGCTAGTCTAGAAAAAAAAATTTGGGATGAAGTTGTTGCCACTACTTGTTACCTAATTAAAAAATCTCCTACATCATCTCTTGTTGATAAGATGCCTATAGAGGCATGGTCGGATCATAAACCTTCATTAAGATATCTTAAAGTTTTTGGTTGCGAGGCATATACACATATGCCAAAGGAGAAGTGAACAAAGTTGGAGAACAAGGCTATGAAATGTATCTTCATCAGATATAGTTATGGTGTGAAAGGATACAAGCTTTGGGATCTTGTTGCACATAAGGTAATACATAGTAGAAGTGTTATTTTTAGAGAAACTAAGCCCTTCTTTTGTTACATTGCAACCAAAACAAATTAAACAGGAAGATGTGATTCAATTTCCTTCTACACCCAGTGAGAAAGTTGAATCGAGGCCCATAGATAGACAAGAAGTTGAGGAGAGCTCATCTAGCTCTAAATCTTCAGAAGAGGAAGAACCTCCAACTCAGCTTGTTCATAGGTCTACAAGGCATAAAAAACCACTCAAAATGTATACACTTGATGATTGGAGATGTATTTTTTCTTTGAATACTAACATGGATGAACCCAAATTGGTAGAAGAGGCATTAGGTATGAATGATGCAAAATCTTGGAAGATCGATATGGATGAAGAAATGACAACTTTGAAAAATAATGATACATGGGATCTTGTACCATTATTTGAAGGAAAAAAAATTGTTGGTTACAAATGGGTGTTCAAGAGAAAGATTGGTTTAGATGGAGGCATTGAGAAGTACAAAGCAATGTTGGTTGCAAAAGGCTACTCTCAAGTTGAGGGTGTTGATTATGGTGAGATATTTTCTTCTGTTGCAAAAATGACATCCATTAGATTTTTCCTTTCTATTGCTGCTGCTTATGATTTAGAGGTTGAGAAAATGGACGTGAAAATTGATTTCCTTCATGGTGACTTGGAGGAGGATATTTATATGACACATCCAGAGCACTATGTGGTGAAAGGTAAAAGTAAATTAGTTCACAAATTGAAGAAATATTTGTATGGCCTAAAACAAATTCCTAAGATGTGGTACCAAAAATTTGATACATATGTGTTGAGTTTGGGATTTGAGCATTCTAAATCAGATCGTGTTTATTATAAAACTAATGGTGATCATTTCATGTTTATTGCATTATATGTTGATATTTTATTTATTGGTAAAGGGAAAGGTATGATTTCATAATTGAAATCTCAACTTGCTGCTAAATTTGAAATGAAATATCTTGGTGTAGCTAAACACATTCTTTGGATGGAAATTAGAAGAGATAGAGTGAACAAAAAGTTATGGCTTGGCCAAAGTAAGTATGTCAGTTCAATTTTATAGAGGTCTGATGTGCAAGATTGTAGACCATTGTGTGTTCATGTTTTAGCTGGAACAAATTTATCTATTTCAGATTGTCCAACATCCCCACCAGAGATGTATGATCTGAGTAGAGTGCCTACCAAAGTGTAGTTGGAAGTTTGGTGTATGCTATGGTTTATACTAGACCAAGCATTGCCCAAGTAGAGGGAGTTCTTTCTAGATATATGTCTAATCCTGTTATAGTTCATTGGGATGTAGTTAAAAGAGTCTTTAGATATTTGTGTGGTACCTTAAAGTATTCCTTGTGTTATCATAGTAATATGACTGAAGATGAGATTTCCCTTGATATTCATGGTTATGTGGATTCGAACTAGGCACGTGATGTTGATAGCAGATCATCCACTAGTATTTATGTGTTTACTTTATTTGGTGGTGCAATTAGTTGGATGAGTAAGCGACAAGTTGTGGTTGCTTTGTCCACTATTGAAGCTAAGTATATGGCAACTACTCATGCTTGTAAAGAAGCCACTTGGCTTAAGAGACTGTGTTTAGATATTAGAATAAAATAAGGTGTAGTGACAATTTATTGCGACAGTTAGAGTGTGATATGTTTAGCTAAGAATCCGACATTTCATGTCAGGACCAAGCACATGATGTACATTATCATTTTGTTAGAGATATGGTCGAAGATGGTAGGGTCAAGCTAGTTAAGGTAGAGACTTTGATGAATTTTGTTGATTCTTTAATTAAGCCTATAAGCACAGAGAACTTCAGATGGTGTCCAGATTGTATGGACCTTTTGGCCCATAGCAATTAAGAGATGATGTTTTTACACCCTCTTGTTGTTCTTGTAAGGTGTTCGACAAGTGGGAGATTTGTTGGGAAAATGTGTCTCAACCTTGCAATTACATAAGGTATTGTTGATATGTCAGTAGGGGGAGGGGGTACCCTCCCGTGAGGGGTCCGAGGGGACCATCCCCCTTGCGGGGGGTTCAGGGGTTGTGCGCCCTGGCGGTGCCCTCAAAAGGAAAATTTTATTTATATTTTATTATTGTAAATCTTGGTCATTCATCATTAGGTCTCATATCTGATAGTTAATATTTTGTTCGCTTGACTTTCCCTAGAAGGCAACCCTATTTTATGAGGGTGTTGTATTACAAATATGTATTATGATGTATTATGTGAGTCTAATAGTAGTCGTGTTGCCTCTGGATCTTTGGTTGGTGATACTCCTATGAGAAGCTTGCTCTGCAAATATATTGTAATATTTGTGATTTATGAATAATATATTGGGTGTCTTTTGGAGTGTGGGGTTTTTCCCTTGAAAGATTTTTCCACACGTAAATGATTGTGTCGTGGTATGCATGATATTTATGTTTATTTCTATTTAAGTTTCTATAACTATTAAAGATCTGTAAAGTTTTGCATTATCCTCCTCTCAAGATTAGTGTAGGAAGTTGTTATGCTACCTTAGCTTCCTTACACTATACAATTCTCTCCGGTGATACTCTCCCTCTCCATCTGGGAGGGAAAAATTATTCCTGCATTCAACTTAGAAAGACATCACAATGGTTAGTCCATTAATAGCCATGATATCATAATCACTAATAAAAAATAATAATCATCACAATTCTTTGATCCTTTAATGAAAACATTTATATTGCATTATAATTTTATCTAAACATCAATTGAAGTAAAATCATCCATTCATGCCTAGTTAAACATATTTTTAATGTAAAAGTTAAAAGTAACTACAAGCCAAAATTTGGGTTGTGACAAATTGAGGATTAGGGTTTGGATCAAGGATGCAATCATGTGACAAGTGTCATATGATGGATAGGATTTAGGTTTAGGATTGAGATAAGGATAAAAATCCTTATGGAAATGGCTAGGATTAAGAGGTTAAATGAGATGAGTGGATAAGATGAAAAGATAGTTCAACTTTTGGATAGGTGTCTAGGTTCAATGAATCTAGACAAGGAGTTAGTTAGAAATGTGAAGGAAAAATTTGTCATATGAGGACAAATTTAGATTATGATCCATGTGAACAAGATGAAGAGTTAGGATTAGATGGACAAGGATGGAGAATGAAAAAATTAATTAAATAAATGAAGTATTTATTTAATTAATGAGATCATGATGAAGAGATAATAATTAAATAAAATAAATATTTATTTAGTTAAAAAATTAGGATAAAGATGGGAAATGATGAGAATAATTAAATAAATAATAGATATTTATTTAATTAATGAAATGATAGGCTAACATGAGGTGTGGTTGGGTAAGGTCAAATTTTAGGTTTCTATAACTATTATCTTATTATCTTATCTTATCCTCGATTTTGATTTTATTATTATTTTATTGTTATTATATTATATTAATTACATAGATAATTATATTTTTATTATTATATTATCTTATTATTTTATCATATCTTATCCTCACTTTTTAATTTTATTTTGATTATATTGTCATTACATTATTATTATCTAATTATCTTATCTTATACTTGCTTTTTGTTTTTAGGTACATGACCTTTCAAACCTCATTATGTCATTGATAAACATCTCTCGACATAATAATTAATAAAGTAAAATAGTTATTTAATTGTGGTTCATGGACTAGAGATGTGGATATCACAATGAGTTAGGCATTCTTGGGAACACTTCATGTTGTATGTAACATTGAGATAAATATTTATGTGGGTGTCACATTGTGAAATATTTAATATTGGGAAAACCTAGTATCAAAAATTTGATTTTGTGATCATGAGATCATGGTTTTGAGACATATATTTATGTAATACCACTCAATAGTTTTGTGCAAGTTTGTTCCTATAAAAGTAAACACAAGTAGTTATTAAGGTTGGCTTGTGCAACCTTTAACTTGTTGGCTAAGATTGGATTAAGCATCTCTTCTAGGTTGCATATATGAGTAAATGAAGTATGGTTGGGATGTGTGACTACATTGTTCTCATTTATTTGTTCACATGGATGAATGCAAATAAAGTGCTTGATGCTTTAGAAGCTTGTATAAAGACTATGGAAGTACATTATAATTGTATTTCTTGAGATAATATATTGAGTATGTGGGTACTCTTGCATGCTAAGTTTTTTCCTTGAGATGGTTTCCTTGTGATAGATATGTTATTATCTTGTGGTATGTTTGTTATTCTTTTGCATCATGAATTCTAGATACTTGTTTTGTATTTTTTTTTTAATGAGGATTATGTGGAAATATTATATTATTGCTCCAATTTTTCTTTCACTATTTATAAAAAAGAAGTGCATGCATATTTCTATAATTATAAAAATCACACAAAACAACCTAACCATTTAACAAGAAATAAATCATATTTCAAATAAATAAACAAGATTTTTTTTGGAGGGGAATCTTCCTACCTACTTGGTTAATGATTGTAACACTCAATATTTATTAAAAAAATAATACACTTAATATATTTATAAGAAATATAAATTTTACTATTAAATTTATATAATTTATATTTAGATTATTAGTCTTTCATTTCATTTAGGTGAATGCAAGGATATATTATATAATTTTGATATAATTAAGGTTAAAGTTATATGGTTCCTTTTTCATTTTCAGATTGGATTTCCATAGAAGACATATGTAAAGATATTATGTAGGATTGCATTGCTAACATAATATATCACAAGATGTGAAGATCAAATTATAAGACATTGTCCTATAACCCTATTACATCTAATATACTTTGTATATTTGAATTTGAATTATTGGTTTTCTAATTAATTAACTACATGAATAATTACATCACCAATAATTCCCATTCAATAATCTTTATCTTTACTCAGTTCACAAAATACTCAACAACAACAAAAGGCAACACATTTTGTATAATCTTATGGATAAAGGCACTGTCTATAGAGGCAACAATTTCTACCCAGAGATCCGTAACCGTCAGAATCTTGTCCTATTTGTCAGAAGCTCTGCCTGTTTTGTCAGGAGTGTTTTCACGTCTCAATTTAAACCTTTTTTTTTAAATATTTTTTTTCAAATGCTAAAAAAAATTAAGTTACTATAAATATAATATAGACTTGTATTTTTATTATATATTATATAAATATAATATAAAATATATATTAAAAAATAATATAAAATATATATTAAAAAATAATATAAATATATTATTTTTATATTTTTATATTATTTTTAATATATATTTTATATTATATATAAAAGAGGGTTTTATATATAATATAAATTATATATTAAAAAATAATATAAAAATGTTATATTAAAATTATATTATATTTATATAATATATAATAAAACATACATTTTTAATATATATTATATAAATATAATATAATATACATTTTTATCATATATTATATAAATATAATATAATTTTTAATATATTTATTTATATGATCATTTAATATATATTTTATATTATATATAAAAACCCTCTTTTTATATATAATATAAATTATATATTAAAAAATAATATAAAAAATATTATATTAAAAATATATTAAAAATTATATTATATATATACATTTTTATTATATATTATATAAATATATATTAAAATATATATTATTTTTTAATATATATTTATATAATATATAATAAAAATATATTATGAAAACATAAATCTATATTATATTTATATTTACACCATGAAAGAAATTAACTTAGATTTTTTTAATATTTTAACATTTTAACATTATTTTTTAATATATAATTTATATTATAAATAAAACCCTCTTTTTATATATAATATAAAATATAGATTAAAAATAATATAAAAATATATAAATTTAATATAATATTTTTATATCATTTTTTAATATATAATTTATATTATATATAAAAATCTTTTGATATAATATAAATAATATATTAAAAAATAATGGGGTTGGGGCCCTAGTTCGGTTGGCTAAATCTTTCCTGTTGCAGGAGGTTGGTACGAGGTCTAATCTCCCCCTCTCCCCCACGCCCGTGCTACCCGATTCTTGCAGTCTAAATATATATATATATATTAAAAAAATAAAATATTTATATTATTTTTTAATATATATTTATATAATGTATAATAAAAATACAAGTCTATATTATATTTATATTAACTTAGATTTTTTTTTAGCATTTGAAAAGAAAATATTAAAAAAGGTAGGTTTAAATTCCCAGTAGTAAGTACACGTGAAAACACTCCTGAACAAAACAGGCAGAACTTCTGACAAATACGGGCAGATTCTGACGGTTAGGGATCCGTGGGTAGAAATTGTTGCCTCTATAGACGGTTTAAATAAGTGAAATTAGGTAATTTCTTACAAGTCATTAATGAGAATAATTTTAAGCTTTAGCCAGTTGTCTAGACGTAGCCGAAACGTCGGAAAGACTTTTCAACACGAGTTTCTAGAACTTCCCCTCAATAAAAAACAAAGGAAAAAAAGAAGGGAGTTTCTAGAACTTCACAAATTATACGGCACTAGGTACTGCTACTTTTCCGCTCCAAAACAAACAATCTCAACAATTAAAAATGACGGAGAAACTTACCCCGCAAGTTTCTCGTGTGCGCGTCTTTATATTCTTTTGCCGATTCTCATCTCAATCAATCTGATCTGATCTGCCATTGAGCAAGAGACACGGTTTATTGAGAAGAAAAATCTTCTGGATTTCTTTGTTGATCTGCAATTATATCATGTCTTTCGAAAAAATTACAGGGTGGGAATCGGTAATGGTCGCGAAGAGGCCGTTGAAGACGGAGCTTTATACCATTTATGAGGAGGATGAGCAGATTGAAGATCCGCCATTATTATCATCCAGTGATACCAGGCATAAATCCCAGTCTGACAGGGTTTCGCAAATGGCAACATTCATCGGCGTTATGGTGTCGTTGCTTTTTCTTCTGGTTCGTCCTCTTTTCAAAGCATGCCCTGTTTCCTTGAGCTAGAAGGAGGATTGTCTGTATTGGTGTACAGAAAATAATCTGTCAAGATTTCGCTTCATTGGAGGTTTTTTCAACTGATCGTGGAAGATTGCTTTTTGTATTTCAGAATTTGTAAAAAATCCTTCCCTACTTGAAGCTTTTAAAAGTTCTTTTAAGCAGGGCATACGAAACGATTCGTGAACATTTGTAATCACTGCCTTTAAATATTCACAATATGAGCCTGCATCTGTACAGAAACCTGTGACAGAAAAATGTAGGTAGAGAAGAGGGAAAGAAATACAAATGAAACTCTTTTTCTAAATTAGACTGACTGGCTTGATTTTTTTTATAAAGCTGATCTCTGAATCCTTTTATGTGGAAATAAGTTCAAATGGAAATGCCACAAATTGGGGCTTTATCGACGGAAACAGAATTGTAATAACCTCCATTAATTTAGCATCTATTAAACTGAAAATTAAACTAGCAATCGCACCTTCGTGTGCAATGGGTACGCCGAAGATGTGTGAAAGGTCAATGAGAAAAATTCTAATCTATTTTTCTTAGGGCAATTGGTAGGGCATTTATCAAATGGTGTTATTTTTGCAACAAAAGTCTTAATGGAGAATTGAAAGCTTTAAATCAGCTATGTATCTGCTTTCAGGGATATAAACACGATTAAAACAAAACCTCTGAATTAGAAAGATAATTAGTCTCCATCTCCAAAAAGCTCATGTTATGTTTACAATAGGGAGAGAGGGAGAGTGGGGAAGTGATAGGGATAGAAAGAGGGAGAGAGAGAGGGAGGAAGAGAGAGAGAGAGAGAGAGGGAGGGGAGGGGGGTAAGAAGATAGAGATAGAGAGGAAGATAAAGATGGGGATGGGGATGGAAATGGAGGAGAGGGAGAGATAAAGAGAGATAGAGATGAAAGAGAAATATATAGAGAGAAAGGGAGAGGGAGAGAATGTGAGAGGCATAGATAGAAAGATAAAGATAGAGATAGGAAGTGATATATAGATAGAGGTAGAAAGAGATGGAGAGATAATGAGATAGAGATAGAGGGAGAGATGGAAGAATAAATATGGGGAGATGAGAGGCAAATAGATATAAAGGTATAGGAAGAGGGAGACAAATAAATAGATGTATGGATAAAGAGAGGGGGACGTGTGGAGATAGAGGGGTAGAGAGGAAGATTGAGATAGAGATGAAGATAGTGGGAGAGAAATAGTGGGAGAGAGATAGTGAGAGACGTAGAGGGAGATGGGAGTAGAGAGAGGAAGAGATATAAAGATATATAAGAAGAGAAAGGGAGAGAGAGGGAGAGATATAAATTGTGAGATAGAGTGATAGAGAGACATATACAAAGATATAGAGAGGGGGAAAGGGAGAAAAAGATAGACAAACAAACAAAAAGAAGTAGAGAGAGACAAAAAGAGATGGATAGACAGAGAGAGAGGGGGAGAGAGAAAGGAGGGATAGAGATATATGAGAATAGAAAGACAAAGATATAAATATATGGGAAGAGAAAGGGAGAGAAATGTAGAGATAGAGATAGATAAGGGAAAGGGATGGAGAAATAAGGAGTGTATATGTATATGAGTGAGACTGAGAGAGATATGGAGAGAGATAGAGAGGGAGGGAGAGAAATAGATTGAAGAGAGGATAATTCAAGAGATATAGAAAGAGGGAGTGATAATGAGAGAGGGCCCCAGAGAGATACGGATATAAAGGAGATATAAGGATAGAAAGGAGAGATAAAGAGATAGCAATCATATCTTGGCACATGCAATGGGCACGTCAAAGGGGTGTGGTAGGTCAATTAGGATTTTTTTGGTCTCCATTACTAATAGGCTCATTCTATGTTTGTAATAATGAAAGAGGAGAGATAAAGGGGGAGAGAGAGAGAGAGAGGGGTAAGGAGATAGAGATAGGGGATAAAGATAGAGATGGAGATGGAGAAGGATAGGGATATGGAGAGGAATGAGAGAGGAGAGGAATAAATAGAGATGGAAGAGACAAATATATAGAGAGGGAGAGATATAAATATAGAGGTAGAAAGTGATATATAGAGAGAGGTAGAGAGAGGGAGAAATATAGGGTTAGAGAGAGATGGATAGACAATGAGATAGAGATAGAGGGAGACATGGAAGAATAAATATGGAGATAGAGATAGAGAGGAAAAGAGATATAGATATATATAGGTCTAGGATGAGAGAGAGGGAGAGAGAAGAGGGGGAGAGAGGAGAGAGATAGGTGAGCGAGAAGAGGGAGAGAGAGAGAGAGAGAGAGAGAGAGAGAGAGAGAAGAGGGGGAGAGAGGGAGAGAGATAAGTAGGGGAGAGAGAGGGGGGGGAAGGAAGAGTGCTCAATATAGAGAGGGAGAGGGAATGGGAAAGGGAGAGAGGGAGAGATATATATAGAGGGTGATATAGATAGACAAAGGGATATGGAGAGAGGGAGAGAGGGAAATAGGGAGATAGATGTAGACAAAGATATGAATAGAAAGAGATAAAGGAGAGATAAAAATAGACAAATATAGATATAGAGTAGGAGAGATGGAGAGAGATGGATTAAATGAGAGAGAGGGGATAGAGGGGTAGATTGACCTAGTGTTTTTCACCTTTGGGAGTCTTCAATTATGCCATGTTGTTGTTTTTCTTTTACCTATACTTGTTTTGGTTTAGTTTCAAATTTAACCTTATGATCATGTAGATACTATTTTGATTATATGCTCTTGAATGTTGATATCCTTTGAAATCCATTCGTGTATAATTCCATACAACCTCATACCCTTCTAATGAATTTTGTGAATTGATATTCACATTGTAAAATGAATGTTCAAAGATATCTTTGATGTATTTTATATAGATTTATTAAAGATATATATGCTAATTAAAAATAAATGAGAATTGACATGGTTATGTCAATTTAATTGGCACATCTTTCGTGCCAATAACCAACTTAAGTAAGAAATATAAAATTTATATATTATATTATATTTAATATCTATATATTAATTATTTAATTATGTATCTCTTTGATAAATCAAATACATGTTATAATTATATTAGTCTATATATGACTAACCCCCTCTCTAATTAATTCTTCTAACTTTGTATAGATTAATTTAAAATAATATCCTATATATATATAATTAAATTAAATTAAATAATATATACTATATAACATAAAATTATAATTATAATTATAATTATAATACTAATTTATTTAAAATAATTAAAATATTAGTTATTCTAAAATAAATATATAATTATATAGATTTAATAAAATAATATATATTATATAACATATGAATAGAAAGAGATAGAGGAGAGATATAGACAAATATAGATATAGAGTAGGAGAGATGGAGAGAGATGGAAATGAGAGAGAGGGGATAGAGGGGTAGATTGACCTAGTGTTTTTCACCTTTGGGAGTCTTCAATTATGCCATGTTGTTGTTTTTCTTTTACCTATACTTGTTTTGGTTTAGTTTCAAATTTAACCTTATGATCATGTAGATACTATTTTGATTATATGCTCTTGAATGTTGATATCCTTTGAAATCCATTCGTGTATAATTCCATACAACCTCATACCCTTCTAATGAATTTTGTGAATTGATATTCACATTGTAAAATGAATGTTCAAAGATATCTTTGATGTATTTTATATAGATTTATTAAAGATATATATGCTAATTAAAAATAAATGAGAATTGACATGGTTATGTCAATTTAATTGGCACATCTTTCGTGCCAATAACCAACTTAAGTAAGAAATATAAAATTTATATATTATATTATATTTAATATCTATATATTAATTATTTAATTATGTATCTCTTTGATAAATCAAATACATGTTATAATTATATTAGTCTATATATGACTAACCCCCTCTCTAATTAATTCTTCTAACTTTGTATAGATTAATTTAAAATAATATCCTATATATATATAATTAAATTAAATTAAATAATATATACTATATAACATAAAATTATAATTATAATTATAATTATAATACTAATTTATTTAAAATAATTAAAATATTAGTTATTCTAAAATAAATATATAATTATATAGATTTAATAAAATAATATATATTATATAACATAAAATAATATTAATAATTATAATTATAATACTAATTTATTTAAAATACTAATCTTAATTTTTACAGCCGTGCATAGAACATCTTAAATCATTTAGGCAAGTGAACTGTTTGACAGAATACCTGAAAAAAATATCATCACATGGACTGCAACAATTGCGGGATATGTACAAATTGGATTTGTTGAAAAGGCTGTACAAACTAACAAGCAAATGCAATTGGCATGCGTAAAGCCAAATTCCACAACCTTCGCCAGTATCCTCCCTACCTGTGCCAAAATGGGGGTTTTGGAACAGGGTATGGACATCCATCAAAGCATGTTGGAAATGCTTTGGTAGGCATGCGTGCAAAATGTGGAAGCATAGAAAGGCACGTGAACTATTTGACATAATGCCTCAAAGAGATAGCAATGCAATGATTGCAGGATATGCACAAAATGGATAAATTTCAAAAGAAAAACACAAAAAACAGGTTTGCCACCATCCATAGAGTTGTCATTGGCAAAAGCCACATGCTCTCGTGCTTACATGCCCAGTGCCTGCGCCATGGAAGTTTCTTATTCCTGTGCATACTTTGCAATTAGGCTGGGAGCTACGCTCTAAGTTTTAACCACTCAGTTTAAAACGGCTATGCAATTACGCTGAGAGCTACGAAAAATAGCGAGCTCTTTGTGTGTAGAGATGAATGCACGAGTAACAGCACTGGAAAACCACATGAAGGCCAACACTAACAGTAAGTGAAGAATATGATGAACTGAATCTTAAATCGCAACACACATAAAACGAATGCCGAGATAAATGAATACCTTTTTAACTGATGAGATAAGCGGCAACTATCAAGAATCGTCTTCAGCAACTCTTTTGATTTCAACGGCGGTAATTGTCAACGAAAATCCCATGAGAAAGCATAGGAAGGAAATATTTGATACAAACGAATGTGGCGGTGAAGGTATCATACGGAGTTTTGGTGAGATTAAAGGTAGCAGTTAATACCATTTACTCTTCAAGATAACTCCTTTGTTCTCCAGCAGCGTGCAGATATTTCTCCACGACTGACGAGTACTACACATGACTCACAGGTTAAAAAGGTGGTGGCAGACTCCAAGGGTGAGGATGAAGTAGATGGTAGTGCATGCCTTCTCCCAAATTTGAGACCGTTGATAGACAAAATCGACTTGGAGAACTTCATTGAGGGAACACCTTCGGCGTAATAATTTAGATTATCAGTGATTGCAGTTAATTATTCTAACACTTCCACTATAGTTAAAATCTATGAGGAGTTGGTTTTTCATGACTTCAGTTTTTTGAGGTATATATCATATTTTAAGTTTTGGGAGACTTTTGGTAAACATATGAGCATACATATTACATGCTTTCAATGTCGTAAAACTCCAACTTTACCTCTCCATCTTAGTTTTCTTTTAAACAAAGTTGTGCTAGGTTTCTATATGATTTGTTTGTACATAGAATCTGGGATTTTTTTATTATAGTTATGTAACTTTGATTAGCATAGTTTATGATCTAATAGATTGTTATTTCTTATATTCCAAATCTTTTAACTACTTCATCAGTCAAATTGTTTCATTGTTTGCATTGATTTCATATATTTAGTCTCTATGTTTGATTGCTTATTGCTTCTGTGATTGACTAAATCATTTTCAGTTTGAAAATAATCACCAATCATTGATCTTCTACCATCAACATTGCCTGCCCAATCAACATCATAAGATCTCGTCACTTGTACAATCTTAAAGACATTAGATTTTCATGCCCATAATATTTAGCATTTGTAGTTTTTCTAAATTCGATTGTGTAAAATTTATTTTGCATCAACTTTGTTTTCTTCAAAATAGTTTCCATGGAAGGTTGTTCCTTTTAAATACCTTAAGGTTCCCTGACAAGAATCCAATGTTGTTCTCTCACATTTGATGAGTATTGCTTATAGTTCCCTCTAAATATGCAATGTTAGATCTTGTGTAAACCATACTACATAAGGCTACTTGCACTTTGATATGTAATGTTCATTATCTTGCTTTCTTCTTCAATAGTTATTGGAGACATATTAGTTGTTAATTTGACACAACCAGTTTGCTCATATTCATAGTGATGTTTTACATAATTTTCTCAAAATAGCTATGTTAATTGAAACAAGTCAAACAAGCACTTTTATTTCATCGTGCTTGAATACCTAAGAAATAGTACATCTTTCCATGATCTATCATTACAAACTTAGAAGCTAACATTGCCTTTGTATCATTTAATAACTTACTACTTATAATAATTGTATCATCCTCATATAATTTGGTTATGATCTTAAAGTAATTTGTTCTTTGCATGCATAAACATTTGAATCAACTTGATTTTTAACAAAACCAAGAGAATGAAGATGCATGTTTATTCATTTGTATCAAGCTCTTAGTGTTTGCTTTAGTTTGTATAGGGGTTTTCACAATTTGCACACCAACCCTTCATTCCTCAAAGCCACAAATCCTTTTGGCCAGTTCGTATAAGTATCTTCTTCAAGTTCTTCATTGAGGAACATCATTTTGAAATCCACTTGATGGATTTCTAAGTCCTAAATAAGCAAAGATCAAATAAATGTGAGTTCAACTACATGTAAAAATTATCATGATGATTAATACCTAGTACTTGTGAATAGGCCTCGGCTTCCAATGGAACCTTATGCCAATTAATGGTTTGACTTATTTTGATTTTTTCTTGAATAACCATTTGCTCCAAATATTTTTAGTCCTTGGAGGAATTATGCTTAAACTCCAAGTTTTGTTGGTAAGAAACGACTTGTATCTATAATTTAATGCCTCTTTCCACTTAGTTGCTTTAAGACTATTTAGTGCCTTAGATAAGCTACTAGGTTCAATTGCAAAATATTTAAAGCAAAGATGATTTGATTAGATTCACTTAGTTTAAGTGAATTACCAATCTTCAAAGTTGTAGTGGAGATTTTGTAATTTCTTCTTCACATGCATTATAAGGGGATACTGTTAAGTTGAATACCGACATCCGTGTTGCATGCAATCCGATCCGAAAAGACTTAATGTTGGGGGCGCAATGACCCAGTCAATGCGGTACCAAAGATGGTGCGACTTAGTCTCTTGAAGAATACGTGTACATGACATGCATTCAATGGTGTCGTGCTCCAACTCAACACTGGAGTCACGACCCAATGCGGTGTCAAAGGCGTGTTCTAATAGGAGTCTAAGTAGTGGTGTTTCCTATTCTGGTTGACGCAGTTCCTATTTTGAGTCATGGTAGTGCTAACTCGCCCGAGTTGCATTGTGTGGCGGATCCTATGCGAGTTTGTTGTTGAGTTGCATTGATTTGTTGCATCGAGTCACTGTGGACTAAGTCGTGCTCTTGGTTTGGCGCGAGTTGTTGGAGCTCGTGGCTACAAAACAGGTTGCATGATTCAGTGCAAAGTAATGACGTTGGATGATGTTGAATGATGTATGTGAATTGCATTGACTCACTATATTATGAGTGCGAGTATTCTCTGAATTATTGTAAGCTTATCTGTTAGAGGTTTTGGCGAGCCGAAGGGGTTTGTCTTTTTTCCTCTTTATTTGTGATCTGAGTTGGGAATTCTAAGTGGGGCTTTACTGTAACAAGTGCATGTTATGCAAGCATTCTCGGCTCAGCCGACTTGCATGAACTTGGCTTGAGTTACATTCTACCGTGGAATAATAAAACTAAATAACGAGTTGCCCACTATACATTGTGTTCATTGATTTGCTTACTGTGCTATTATATTGCTGCATTGTATTTTGAGTTACATTGTATATGTTGGCCAAGTTCACAATAGTCACGATCCTGCAAATTAGATAACGAGTAGTCCAAGCTGCGAACTCAACCAGATCTCCTTGATCTAGGTGAGACGTGGTTTTGGTGCCGCACGAGGTTGGCTTAGGTTGGCCTTGTGACAGTTGGTATCAGAACCAAGTTTAGTGACTGGACTCCATCACTGAAGCTAATGAGGTCTTGTGTGCTTGAATATGGCGGCTAGAGACCATGAAGCTGATAAAGAAGTCGACCCTGGCAATGAGAAACCTGCGTTGAGAGTGCGTACTGGGCGCGGTGAAAACCGTGATCACCCTAGGACGCACGACTGGTTATAGGACCTAGAAGCTCGCATGTCGGTGACAAAAGCTCTAGAGTTGGATGAGCGCATAGAGAACTTGGCATCAGCTTACACTGATGTCTTGGCGGAGGCCCAAGCAATGAAGAACACCATCGATGCACTCCAGAAGCGATGTGAATTCTTACAGGACGGACAAACATTGCATAACACCTTACTGACTTAGGGTGGGGTCCAAGCCTCACACAAAGGGTCGAGTCTAGTGGAGCCATATGATGGAAAGCGAGATGATAAGTCCTTGGAGAATTTCTTTTGGGACGTCGAGGAGCTGTTCTCTAACCTGCCTGGTCTATTCGATGAGGCCTAGGTCAAGAAGGCAGTTTCCTTCCTCACTGGAAGCGCTAAGCTTTGGTGGAGGTCGAGAAAAGCCGACAAGCTGGCTGGATATGCGGTAGACAAAATTGATAGTTGGGACGATCTCAAGGACCACTACGAGTTCAATTCCTACCTGGTAACTCGAAATGGGTTATTAGGGCCCAATTCGACGAGCTGAAGGATACTGGGAAAGTTCGAGACTATGTCAAAGCTTTCCAGACCTTGGTACTGGAAGCACCGAAAGGGATGACGGATTTTGAAAATTTGTACCTGTTTATGCGTGGATTGCAATCTTGGGCGCAAATGGACCTGCTTCATCAGACTGTGCAGACTCTTCCATAGGCCATTGTTGCGGCTGAGCGACTCTTGGATTTCAAGGGTAATGTAGCCAAAGGATATGGCAGTGGTAAGACTGAAGCTGCCAAAAAAGCGAGGCCTTTCCGGAAGAAGTTTAGACAGCGTGGGGGTGTTCCCTATCCCAAGTGCAATGGTGATAAAAATAGTAAGAAGCTAAATGAGAAACAACCTCAGAAGGATCGCTCTGCAAGCTCTGAGAAGAAGCAAGACCGTAATTGCTTTATCTGCGGTCGACCTGACCATTGGGCTCGAGAGTGCCCACAACGACAAAGTCTAAATGCGGTGCAGACCCCAGACGATCCCGTTGCACAGATGGGTGCTTTGCAACTCCTAGCGACAGTCCGCAGGAATGCACAAGGTGGTGTCGTGATTAAGGACTCCTCGACTCGACATGAGCTATGCTTTGTGCAGGATTTCTTTAGGCCGACCAAAGTACTAGCTATGCTCAACTTCGAGGCTACCCACAGTTATATAGCGGCTAGCAAGGTGAGGAAGCTTAACCTTTCCATGCTTGAAGGGTAGAAATCCTTCAAGAGTGTGAATGGGCCAGCTGAAAAGTGCATTGGAGACATCCAGGATGTCAACGTGTGAGTTGGGTCATGGTCTAGTGCCATTAATTTGGTGGCCATCGACATGACCAACTTTGACTTAATCCTAGGGCAGGATTTCATCAAACAGTTGTTTGCTATGCTGGCGCCTTATCTTGATAGTGTACGCTTTATGGATCCTAAGTGACCCAGCTTGTTGTAGACCATGAAGGTTGGTCCGAACAAGCAGATCATCTCGGCAATGAGCTTGCACCGAGCTGCAAGAAAGAACTTCGATGAGCTTTACTTGGCTGCACTCTTGGGAGATTGGGACGAAGAGGTGGAAGCCGAGTCCTCAAACCTAGAAGAGGTGCAGGAGGTAATCGATAGCTATGCGGATGTTATGTCGAGTCAGCTCCCGACCGAGCTCCCTCCGAGGTGACATGTGGATCATAAGATTGAGCTCGAATCAAGGGCACGACCTTCAGCCAAGGCTCCTTATCGGCTCTCTGCACCTGAGATGGAAGAGCTTAAGAAGTAGCTCCAAGAACTGACTAAAGCTGGGTTTATTAGACTGTCAAGATCACCATATGCAACACCAGTCCTCTTTCAACGCAAGGAGGGTACCTTGCGGTTGTGCGTAGACTACAGAGCTTTGAATAACCTCACGATCAAAAATAAGTACCCGTTGCCCCTCATTGCAGACTCTTTTGATAGACTCATGGAGGCAAGATACTTCACGAAGTTGGACCTGCGATAGGGTTATTACTAGATCTGAATAGCTCCTAGGGATGAACAAAAGACTGCCATCACAACAAGGTATGGATCCTATGAATACCTGGTTATGATATTCGGCTTAACCAATGAGTCGGCCACGTTCTGTACTCTGATGAACGATGTATTCAGGTCACTCCTAGATAGATGCGTTGTTGTCTATTTGGATGATATCCTGATATACAGTCGAACACTGGAGGGTCACAGAACGCATCTTGCAGAGGTTTTCGAGTTGCTAAGGAAGAACAAGCTCTTTGTGAAGAAGGAGAAGTGTTCTTTTGCGCAGATGGAGGTACACTTCTTGGGCCACATTGTTGGCCATGGAATGCTAAAACCAGATCCTGAAAAGTTGCGTGCGATAGAGGAATGGGAACCCTTGCAATCTGTGCATGAGGTACGCCAATTCCTCGAATTGGAAAACTACTACTGAAAATTTGTATCGGGGTATTCTAGGATCGCTGCTCCACTCACGAACCTACTCAAGAAAGACAGAAAGTGGGGATGGGAGATGAAGCAACAAGAGGCATTTGAGCTTCTTAAAAAGAAACTTATTGAGCAGCTTGTGTTAGCGTTTCCCAGATATGGTGAACCATTCAAGGTGCAGACTAACGCCTCTGATTTTGTATTGGGTAGAGTACTCATGCAAGGCGGACATCCTGTAGCCTATGAATCCAGGAAATTAAGTGACAGAGAAAGGAGCTACTTTGCACATGAGAAAGAGATGACAGCGATCATCCATTGCTTACGGGTATGGCATCATTACCTACTGGGTGTGCCTTTCATAGTGAAAACCGACAATGTGAGCTCGACTTATTTTAAGTCACAGGGAGATCTTACACCGAAGCAAGCTCATTGGCAAGAGTTTCTCGCAGAATTTGATTTTGAGTTGCTTTACAACCCTAGACGCCATAATACTGTAGCAGACGCATTGAGTTGGAAGACTCAGCTCACTGCACTGGGAGAGTACTTAGGCAATGGAGCAAGTCAACTTGGAGTTGCCAAACACATATTGGAGAGAGTAAAAGAGGGACTCCAGAATGATTTGTAGGCTTTCCAAATAGTAAATCAAGTTAAAGCTGGACAAACTTGTCGTTTCCATCTACAAGGGGATTTACTCTACTTCTCTAGTTCCAAAATCTACATACCTAAATGGAAGGAGTTGTGCAGGGAGCTAATCTCTGAATGCCACGATTTTTTTTGGGCGGGGCATCCAGGACAAAAGTGCACCCTTGCACTCCTTGAGTGGGGGTATTTTTGGCCTAACATGAGGGAAGATGTTGAGGAATTTATGAGGACCTGCCTGACTTGTCAGCAAGACAAGGCAGTAACTCAGTTACCTAGCAGCCTGTTGCAGCCATTACCTATGCTAGTGCGACCTTGGGCAAGTGTAAGCATGGATTTCATAACCCAGCTACCCTTGGTGGAAGGTCATTCCAGCATCATGGTGGTGGTAGATCGCTTCTCGAAATATGTCGTGTTTATTGCATGTAAGCTTCCATGCCCAACTAAGGTAGCAACAAAGTATTTCTTTCACTACGTGGTTAAGTACTGGGGAGTTCCGTTGAGCATTGTGTTTGACAGAGACCCAAGGTTCACGTCCAATTTCTGGGTTGAGCTCTTCAGACTCATGGGGACGAAATTGCTTATGTCAACATCATATCATTCGTAGACAGATGGACAGACCGAGCGGGTGAATGGCATATTGGAGGATTATCTGTGACACTACATTTGGGCAGATCAAAAGAACTGGCCACAGTTGCTGGATGTGGCCCAGTTCAGTTATAATTTGCAAAAATTTGGATCGAGTAAGTACTCGCCGTTTGAGTTGGCTATAGGGCAGCAACCACTCACACCTCACACGATTCTAAGAGGATACATGGGTCCAAGCTCTGAAGCAACAAAGTATATTAAAGAGTTCAATGACAGGGTTGATCTTGCGAGGTATCATCTTACAAAGGCCGCAGACCGCATGAAGAGGGATGCAGATGCGCACCGTCGAGCCATGGAATTCAGTGTTGGTGATCGAATTCTGTTAAAGATGGATCAACACCAGTTCAAAGTGCCCAAGGGTCTGAGCACTTCATTGATACGAAGGTGGGATGGCCCCTTCGAGGTGACCCAATGAGTCAGAAAGGTGGCATACCGACTTAATCTGCCCTTGCATATGAAAATGCACCCTGTGTTCCATGTCAGTCAATTACGAGCACATCACTTTGACAAAAAGTGATCTCTTACGCAATGTTCCACACTGGGGTCCTGCTAATGTGATTGATCGGCCCGAGTTGAAGGTGCAGGAAATTCTGGCAATGCGGAACAGAGGCTATGGAAAAATGGCTTATAGGGAATTCTTAGTCCACTGGGTGGGAAAGCCGAAGGATGAATCGACTTGGGAGCGAGTCAAGTCGCTTTGGCGCGAAGAAGAGAAAGTTATGAGGTTCCTGGACGGGAACCCTACTCAGTCTTGAACTGAGTCCAAAAAGCTTACACCCAACGCTGTGATGGTTTCAACATGGAGCTGAAGCCGAGTGTAGGCGTCGAGGGTGTCGCCTAGGTTAGGTGGGGAGAATGTAAGGGGATACTGTTAAGCTGAATACCGACATCCGTGTTGCATGCAATCCAATCCGAAAAGACTTAATGTTGGGGGCACAATGACCCAGTCAATGCAGTAACAAAGATGGTGCGACTTAGTCTCTTGAAGAATACGTGTACATGACATGCATTCAATGGTGTCGTGCTCCAACTCAACACTGGAGTCATGGCCCAATGCGGTGTCAAAGGCGTGTTCTAATAGGAGTCTAAGTAGTGGCGTTTCCTATTCCGGTTGACGCGGTTCCTATTTTGAGTCGTGGCAGTGCTAACTCGCTTGAGTTGCATTGCGTGGCGCATCCTATGCGAGTTTGTTGCTGAGTTGCATTGAGCTGTTGCATCGAGTCACTGTGGACTAAGTCGTGCTCTTGGTTTGGCACGAGTTTTTGGAGCTCGTGGCTACAAAACATGTTGCATGATTCAGTGCAAAGTAATGACGTTGGATGATGTTGAATGCTGTATGCGAATTGCATTGACTCATTGTATTCTGAGTGCAAGTATTCTTTGAATTATTGTAAACTTATCTGTTAGAGGTTTTGGCGAGCCGAAGGGGCTTGTCTTTTGTCCTCTTTATTTGTGATCTGAGTTGGGAACTCTAAGTGGGGCTTTACTGTAACAAGTGCATGTTATGCAAGCATTCTCGGCTCAGCTGACTTGCATGAACTTGGCTTGAGTTGCATTCTGCCGTGGCATAATAAAAATAAATAACGAGTTGCCCACTATACATTGTGTTCATTGATCTACTTACTGTGCTATTATATTGCTGCATTGTATTTTGAGTTACATTGTATATGTTGGCTAAGTTCACGATAGTCACGATCCTGCAAATTAGATAAGGCGTAGTCCAAGCTGCGGACTCAATCAAATCTCCTTGAACTGGGCGAGACATGGTTTTGGTGCCACACGAGGTTGGCTTAGGTTGGCCCCATGACATGCATGACCAACTCCTTGTTCTTCTTTATCAAGTTGTATGTGGGTAAGCGTGAGATCATCATGGGCCAAATAGTGGCAATAGGAAAAAAATATGTGTATACTTAGCCAAAATCATAAAATAAAATTTGAATTTTTTTTTGGCTCAAATAAAAGTTTTATAAAGGTTTGGTAAGGTCAATGGAAAATGAATATCCCTTTATAATGGACATCCATTCTATAAAAATGGATGTCCATTTCTTTTGTCCCCATTTTGTACCCACAAAGTTGCATCATGTGAGTTTGTTTGCTCTCATCAACAAAAATGGATATCAATGATTATCCATTTTGGAAAACCCTTTGTGGTCCCTTATGCTAGCAGTGACATGTGTCTTCATAACAAGCATTTAATAGTTCATAGAGGTAATTTTTTTTTTGAATTAATTAAATTCAAAATTAAACAAAAAAATTTCATATTAGTTTATGGTTTTTAATGTGATTGAATGCAAATTTCATATTTATATTGCCACATGTTTTGGAATTGGATTGAGCATATGGTTTGTGCATTTTGAATTTGTTCATATAGTTTAGGGTTTTGAATTCAATTTCAAATGTAGTTTAGAGTTTAATTTGTAATTTGTTCTAAATGTTTAATTTAAACTATATATGGTTTAATAACATGTAGTTCAAAATCCTAAATGCATATGTTTTAAATTTGAAATAGGTAATATGGATGGGAAACATCACAACCAAAACCCATCCTCACTAAATCCTCCCCCATAAAACCCTCCATCAACAATTGAAGAAGAAATTAAAAAAACATTAATGACATAAACAAGATTATAGCAACTTATCATCGCCACCCTTAATTATCCTCAATGACTTCCGTCTTAGAAGTAATTGTCAACCACATCCATACCCTCATGAGCCAATATGATTCATTTCAACAATTATGAGAAGCCAAGAGGATTGAATATTCTAAGTATTGTCTTATCATATGATCAAGTGAAAGAATTATATATTAGCAAAGCCATTTGGTGGCACATTTTGTCAACCCTAAAAGTATATTTCTTGTTAATACACTTAAGAAATTTTTTTCAATCAAGTGGTGCAAACATCAGGGTATCATAAATATTTTTTGGATGGTTGGTAGATGGTTTTTAATAATGCATCCAAAAAAATCTTGATGTGCCTTTATATTTCCTCTATAAACTATATGTAGAGTTTATATTAGGTCATCACGTGAAATATTTTGATTGTATACGGATTAGGTAGAGGAATGCCTCAAGATAGATTTGGGGCAATGTAACATATGCAAGTTCCATTTGTTCCCCCTCCTCCAATCCCTTCTCCACCTCCTTTTTAGAACTCAATACACTTCTCCTATTCAATTCAACTTAGAGTTAATGATATAATTTTTTTTATACATTTAACCTTTTTTAATGCTATGCATTTTTTTTTGTTAGTAACTATATGTTAATTTATATATATTCCACCTTTCCCAACATGCTTTAGTAGGACACCTAATTGTTTTAATAATACCATAATTCACTGAATGATTCTTTGAATGTTAGCAATGAGTCAAAGTAATTGAATTGAATTTTAATTTCATTGATAGTTGATATTTTATAATTGATTGTAGTGATTTAAATATAAATTGAAGTTATTATTCAATTGTATATATAGTATTACATTCTTGTCATTTTTCATATAGGAACTCTTAGTTGGTCAATCCATGACGACTCCTTCTCACTCAATACCAAAGGCCTCATTGGTGGTATATGTTTTATAAGTGTAGATTATTTTTTTTCTCTTTAGTAGTACATAACTTATTTATTTACCATTAAAATAATTAATCAAATTTTAGTTTGAATTGTGGTCAAATTTGCATCCATCAACTAGTAAGCATTGTGGCACCAAGAGACCACTTTTTGAGGATCCACCACAGGTTGAGAGAACATGTCCCCTTATAGTTAACCTTTCAAACAAGGTTTAAAAAATTCATATTGATTGGTTGACACAAGTTTCAACAATATTTTATTTGTATTTCTAAATTACATAAGCTAAAAATTGTTATTTTTTTGCCTTGATCAATATTGCCCTATGTGTTCCTTCTTCAAGTCCTTATCATGTCATATATGGTCATAATGATTCCTTGGAAAATGATTAGACTACATTCCCTTATGTGGTGTTTAAAACAAGTAAAACATACTTATGAAAACATGCCCTTATGACTACTACTATTGGAGGTTTCTTTTTGATGCCCAAGAATCTCAATCCTTCCAAGCTACATTAGACCATCAAAGCCTCTTTAAGAGCCTTAAGACCAAAAAAGTGTGATTATTTTTGCATAATTGGTCTCCCAAACCATGACACGTAGGAAACTATTGTTTGAACCTATAGGTGGATGATAGGTCCATCTACAAATATCTATCTTATTTTTGTCAACTCAAATTTGTTTCCTTGGAGTGACAACAAAAATAATGATGCAAAATAATTCAATTTTATTAAATGAAAGGGTGTTAGGATTGATATTTTGTATTCCACACCTTGTGACAAGGAATCAACAATAACAAAACCTCTAAGTGGGTGAGTTACTAATACTAGAGGTATTTTTTCAGTCCCCAAGAGTCTTGATCCTTTCGAGCTACATTGAATTTACAAAAGTCTCTTAAGAGATCTATGATCTATAAATGTGCCAAACTTTTGCATGATTGCTCCCTCTACTTATGGAACCTATGAATGTCTCATTTGAAATTATAGGTGGATGAAGAGTCCAACTAAAATTACCAACCTTAGTTTTTTCCACTTGAATTTGTTTGCATGTGGTGGCGATAAGTGCAATGTTGTAAAACTCTTTAGTTTTTTTTAGTGAAAGGGTGCTAGGAATGATATTTTGTACCTCGTACCACATCACATTAAATCGACAATGCTGACACCTCTAGGTGGATGGGTTATTATTAATGAAGATTTATTTTTGGTTGTCAAGAATCTTAATCCTTCCAAGCTACATTGGATTGACATATTCTCTTAAGAGCTCTACAACAATACATGTGCCAAATCTTTTAAAGATTGATATCTCAAACCATGTCACCTACAAAAGTATTATTTTGTTCAGTGAAAGGGTGATAGGAGTGCTATTTTACATTATAATACACGTCATTGCACCAAATTGATAATGCTAACACCTTCAAGTGGGCGGGTTACTATTTTTAGAGATCTTTTCAATGCCCAAGTGTCCCAATCCTTTCAAGCTATATTGGCTCAACAAAGTCTCTTAAGAGCTCGAAGACCAAAAATACCAAATATTTTCATGACTATTATCTCAATCTATGGCACCTAGGAAAGTCTCTTTTCAACTTACAAGTGCAAGAGAGGTTCAACTACAAATACCTTTCTTTATTTTTGTCAACTCAAATTAATTTTCCCATAATGGTGAAACAATAATTTTAGAAATTTCTTTTTTAGTAAAAGGGTGCTAGGAGTGATATTTTTCATTATTCTTCTTGTGATAGGTAACTAAAAATTCAACAACCTCTAGGTGCATGGGTTATTGGTACTAGATGCATATTTTAGAATCCAAATCATCTTAATCCTTTGAGATACATTAAATCAACAAAGTCTCTTAAGATCCCTTTAACCAAAAGAGTGCCAAAATTTCACACAATCATTCTCTCAAATCATGGTACCTATGCATGTCTCATTAGAACCTATAAGATGATAGCATGTCCAAATAAAAATTTACCTATCTCATTTTTTTCCAACTTGAATTGATTTACTTGTAGTGGTGATGAATGCAATGTTTCAAAATACTTCAATTTTATTTAGTGAAAGGGAAATAAGAGTGATATTTTCCATTCTTTACCTCATGGCACCAAACCAACAATGTTTCAAAATACTTCAATGGCACCTGGTTATGTTTGTTATTCTTTTGCATAATGGATTCTAGATTCTTGTTTTTGCATGTTTTTCTCTAGTGAGGATTATGTCGAAATAGTATATTATTGCTCCAATTTTTCTTTCACTATTTATAAATATAAAAAAGACATGCATGCGTAGTTCTATAAAAAAGACATGCATGCATAGTGATGCTAAATGGATTTGCCCTCCTTGTGAGAGGGTGAAATTGAATTTTGATGGTGCTTTTCATGAGAACCCTGGAAAATCAGGATTAGATTACATCGTGAGAAATTCAAAAGAAGAATTGGTCTACAGCATCTCCAAGAAACTTGGAGATGGCACAAATAATGAGGCAGAATTTGCCGCTTTACTCAATTCACAACATACTCAACAAGTTAACAACAACCAAAGGCAACACATTTTGTATCATCTTATGGATAAATAAGTGAAAACAGGTAATTTCTCCCAAGTCATTAATGAGAATAATTTTAAGCTTTAGCCACTTGTCTAGACGTAGCCGAAACGTCGGAAAGACTTTTCGACAAAAGTTTCTAGAACTTCCCAAAAATAGAAAAGAAAAATAAACGAGTTTCTAGAACTTCACAAATTATACGGCACTAGGTACTGCTACTTTTCCGCTCCAAAACAAACAATCTCAACAATTAAAAATGACAAGGGAGAAACTTTCCCCGCAAGTTTCTCGTGTGCGCGTCTTTATATTCTTTTGCCGATTCTCATCTCAATCAATCTGATCTGATCTGCCATTGTGCAAGAGACACGGTTTATTGAGAAGAAAAATCATCTGGATTTCTTTGTTGATCAGCAATTATATCATGTCTTTAGAAAAAATTACAGGGTGGGAATCGGTAACGGCCGCGAAGAGACCGTTGAAGACGAAGCTTTATACCATTTATGAGGAGGATGAGCAGATGGAAGATCCGCCATTATTATCATCCAGTGATAGCAAGCATAAACCCCAGTCTGACAGGGTTTCGCAAATGACAACATTCATCGGCGTTATGGTGTCGTAGCTTTTTCTTTTGGTTCGTCCTCTTTTCAAAGCATGCCCTGTTTCCTTGAGCTAGAAGGAGGATTGTCTGTATTTGTGTACAGAAAACAATCTGTCAAGATTTCGCTTCATTGGGGGTTTTTCAACTGATCGTGGAAGATTGCTTTTTGTATTTCAGAATTTGTAAAAAATCCTTCCCAACTTGAAGCTTTTAAAAGTTCTTTTCAGCAGGGCATACGAAACGATTCGTGAACATCTGTAATCACTGCCTTTAAATATTCACAATATGAGCCTGCATCTCTACAGGAAACCTGTGACAGAAAAATGTAGGCAGAGAAGAGGGAAAGAAATACAAATGACACTTATTTTCTAAATTAGAATGTCTTCTTGATTTTTTTATAAAGCTGAGCTCTGAATCCTTTTATATGGAAATAAGTTCAAATGGAAATGCCACAAATTGGGGCTTTATTGACTGAAACAGTAATAACCTCCATTAATTTAGCATCTATTAACCGAAAATTGAATAATTTAGACTATCAGTGATTGCAGTTAATTATTTTAACACTTCTACTGTAGTTAGAAATTAGAATCTACGAGGAGTTGGTTTTTCCTAACTTTATTTTTTTGAGGTATATATCATATTTTAAGTTTTGGGAGACTTTTGGTAAACATATAAGCATACATATTACACGCTTTCAATGTCACAAAACTACAACTTTACCTTTCCATCTTAGTTTTCTCTTAAACAAAGTTGTGTTAGGTTTCTATATGATTTGTTCTTGCATAGAATTTGGGATTTCTTATTATAGTTATGTAACTTTGATTAGCATAGTTTATGATCTAATAGATTGTTTTTTCTTATATTCCAAATCTTTGAACTACTTCATTAGTCAAATTGCTTCATTGTTTGCATTGATGCCATATATTTAGTCTCTATGCTTGGTTGCTTCTTCCTTCTCTAATTGACTAAGTCATTTCCAGTTTGAAAATAATCACCAATCATTGATCTTTTACCATCAACATTGCCTGCCCAATCAACAACATAAGACCTCGTCACTTGTACAACCTTAAAGACATTAAATTTCCATGTCCATAATATTTAGCACTCGATTGTGTAAGATTTATTTTGCATCAACTTGTTTTCTTGAAAATAGATTCCATGGAAGGTTGTTCCTTTTAAATACCTTAAGGTTCCCTTGACAAGAATCCAATGTTATGCTCTCAGATTTGATGAGTATTGCTTATGGTTCCCTCTAAATATGCAATGTTAGATCTTGTGTTAACCATAGTACATAAGGCTACCCAATGCACTTTGATATGTCATGCTCATTATCTTGCTTTCTTCTTCAATAGTTATTGGAGACATATTAGTTGTTAATTTGACACTACCAGTTTGCATATATTCATAGTGAGGTTTTACATAATGTTCTCAAAATAACTATGTTAATTGAAACTAGTCAAACAAGCACTTTTATTTCATTGTGCTTGAATACCTAAGCAATAGTGCATCTTTCCATGATCTATCATTACAAACTTAGAAGTTAACATTGCCTTTGTATCATTTAACAACTTACTACTTATAATAACTATATCATCCTCATATAATTTGTTTATGATCTTAAAGTAATTTGTTCTTTGCACATAAACATTTGAATCAACTTGAATTTTTACAAAACGAAGAGAATGAAGATGCATGCTTATTCATTAGTATCAAGCTCTTAGTGTTTGCTTTAGTTTGTATAGGTTTTTTCACAACTTGCACACCAACCCTTCATTCCTCAAAGCCACAAATCCTTTTGGCTAGTTCATATAAGTATCTTCTTCAAGTTCTTCATTGATGAACATCATTTTGAAATCCACTTGATGGATTTCTAAGTCCTCAATTGTACTGACAATAAGCAAGGATCAAATAAATGTGAGTTTAACTACATGTAAAAATGCATCATGATAATTAATACCTACTACTTGTGAATAGGCCTCGGCTTCCAATTGAGCCTTATACCAATTAATGGTTTGAGTTATTTTGATTTTTTCTTGAATAACCATTTGCTCCAAATATTTTTTGTCCTTGGAGGAATTATGCTTAAACTCCAAGTTTTGTTGGTAAAAAATGACTTGTTTCTAGAATTTAATGCCTCTTTCCACTTAGTTGCTTTAAGACTATTTAGTGCCTTAGATAAGCTACTAGGTTCATTTGCAAAAGATACCAAAGAAAAGATGAATTGATTAGATTCACTTACTTTAAGTGAATTACCAATCTTCAAAGTCGTAGTGGAGATTTTGTAATTTCTTCTTCACATGTATGATCAACTCCTTGTTCTTCTTTATCAAGTTGTATGTGGGTAAGTGTGAAATCATTATGGGCCAAATAGTGGCAATAGGAAAAAAATGTGTGCATACTTAGCCAAAGTCATAAAATAAATACTTGACTTCTTTTGGTTCAAATAAAAGTTTTATAAAGGTTTGGTAAGGTCAAAGAAAAATGCACATCCCTTTATAATGGACATCTATTCTATAAAAATAGATGTCCATTTCTTTTGTACCCATTTTGTAGCCACAAAGTTGTAGCATGTGAGTTTGTTTGCTCTCATAAAAAAAAATGGATATCAATTATCTTAAATATCCATTTTGGAAAATGCTATGTGCTCCCTTATGTTAGCAATTGACATGTGTCTTCATAGCAAGCATTTAATAGTTAATAGAGATATTTTTTTTTGAATTAATTAAATTCAAAATTAAACAAAAAATGTTCATATTAGTTTATGGTTTTTAATGTGATTGAATGTAAATTTCATATTTGTATTGCCACATGAATTTCATGTTTTTGAATTGGATTGAGCATATGTTTTGTGCATTTTGAATTTTTTCATATAGTTTAGGGTTTTGAATTCAATTTCAAATGTAGTTTAGAGTTTGATTTGTAATTTGTTCTAAATGTTCAATTTAAATTATATATGGTTTAATAACATGTAGTTCAAAATCCTAAATGTATATGTTTTAAATTTGAACTAGGTAATATGGATGGGCAACCTCACAACCAAAACTCATCCCCACTAAACCCTCTCCCACAAAACCCTCCATCAACAATTCAAGAAGAAATTAAAAAAATATTAATGACATAAACAAGATTATATAAACTTATCATCGCCACCCTTAATTATCCTCAATGATTTCCACCTTAGAAGTAATTGTCAATCACATCCATACCCTCATGAGCA
Organism: Sequoia sempervirens; assembly: GCA_007258455.2. Lineage (NCBI taxonomy): Eukaryota > Viridiplantae > Streptophyta > Pinopsida > Cupressales > Cupressaceae > Sequoia > Sequoia sempervirens. The sequence continues at coordinate 48,917 of VDFB02270955.1, forward strand.
AATATGATTCATTTCAACAATGATGAGAAGCCAAAATGGTTGAATATTCTAAGTATTGTCTTATCAGATGATCAAGTGAAATAATTATATATTAGCAAAGCCATTTGGTGGCACATTTTATCAACCCTAAAAGTATATTTCTTGTTAATACACTTAAGCACAAATTTTCAATCAAGTGGTGCAAACATTAGGGTATCACAAATATTTTGTGGATGGTTGGTAGATGGTTTTTAATAAAGCATTCAAAAAAATCTTGACGTGCCTTTATATTTCCTCTATAAGCCATATGTAGAGTTTATATTCTAGGTCATCATGTGAAATATTTTGATTTTATAGATTTTTAGGGATTAGGTAGAGGAATGCCTCAAGATAGATTTGGGGAAATGTGATATATGCAAGTTCCATTTGTCCCCCCTCCTCAAATCCCTTCTCCATATCCTTTTTAGCACTCAATACCCTTTCTCCTATTCAATTCGACTTAGAGTTAACGATATAAAATTTTCTACATTTAACCTTTTTTAATGCTATGCATTTACTTTTTTGTTAGTAACTATATGTTAATTTATATACATTTCACCTTTCCCAACATGCTTTAGTAGGACACCAATTTTCCAATAAGACCATAGTTCATTGAATGATTCTTTGAATGTGGGCAATGAGTCAAAGTAATTGAATTGAATTTTACTTTCGTTGATAGTTAATATTTTATAGTTGATTGTACTGATTTAAATATTAATTGAAGTTATTATTCAATTATGTATATATAGTCTTACATTCTTGTCATTTTTCATATAGGAACTCTTAGTTGGTCAATCCATGACAACTCCTCACTCAATACCAAAGGCCTCATTGGTGGTATATGTTTTATAAGTGTAGATTAATTTTTTCTCTCTAGTAGTATAGCTTATTTATTTACCATTAAAATAATTAATCAAATTTTGGTTTTAATTATAGTCAAATTTGCATCCATCAACTAGTAAGCATTGTGGCACCAAGAGACCACTTTTTGAGGATCCACCACAGGTTGAGAGAACATGTCCCCTTAAAGTTAACCTTTCAAACAAGGTTGAAAAAGTTATATTGATTGGTTGAAACAAGTTTCAACAATATTTTATTTGTATTTCTAAATTATATAAGCTAAAAATTGTTATTTTTTTACCTTGATCAATATTGCCCTATGTGTTCCTTCTTCAAGTCCCTATCCATGTTGTGTATGGTCACATGGATTCCATGGAAAAATGATTAGACTAAATTCCCTTATTTGGTGTTTAAAACAAGTAAGTAAAACATACTTATGAAAACATGCCCTTATAACTACTACTACTAGAGGTGTCTGTTTTATGCCCAAGAATCTCAATCCTTCCAAGCTACATTAGACCAAAAAAGTCTCTTTAAGAGCCTTAAGACCAAAAAACTGATTTTTTTTGCATAATTGTTCTCCCAAATCATGACACCTAGGAAAATCTTATTTGAACCTATAGGTGGATCATAGGTCCATCTACAAATATCCATCTTATTTTTTGTCAACTCAAATTTGTTTCCTTGCAGTGGCAACAAATATAATGTTATAAAATGCTTTAATTTTATTCAATGAAAGGGTGCTAAGATTGATATTTTGCATTCCACACCTTATGGCAAGGAATTGATAATAACAACACCTCCAAGTGGGTGGGTTACTACTACTAGCTCGACATATTTTTAGCCCCCAAGAGTTTTGATCCTTTCGAGCAACATTGAATTGACAAAAGTATCTTAAGAGATCTATGATATAAATGTGCCATAATTTTCTATGATTGCTCTCTCTAATTATGACACCTATGAATGTCTCATTTCAAAGTATAGATGGATGAAGGGTCTAACTAAAATTACCAACCTTAGTTGTTTTCCACTTGAATTTGTTTGCATGTGGTGGAAATAAGTGCAATGTTGCAAAATTCATTAGTTTTTTTAGTGAAAAGGTGCTAGGAATGATATTTTGCACCTCACACCACAACACATTAAACCAACAATGCCAACACCTCTAGGTGGGTGGGTTATTATTAATGAAGATTTATTTTTGGTTTCCAAGCATCCTAATCCTTCCAAGCTACATTGGATTGACATATTCTCTCAAACCATGCCACCTACAAAAGTCTTGTTTTGTTTAGTGAAAGGGTGCTAGGAGTGATATTTTACATTATACACCTCATTGCACAAAATTGATAATGCTAACACCTCCAAGTGGGTGGGTTAATATTTTTGGAGATATCTTTTCAATACCCAAGTGTTGTGATCCTTTCAAGCTATATTGGATCAACAAAGTCTCTTAAGAGCTCTAAGACCAAAAATACCAAATATTTTCATGACTATTATCTCAATATATGACACCTAGGAAAGTCTCTTTTCAACCTACAAGTGCAAGAGAGGTTCAACTATAAATACCTTTCTTTATTTTTGTCAACGCAAATTAACTTTCCTATAATGGTAACAACAATAATTTTGCAAATTGCTTTTTGAGTGAAAGGATGCTAGGAGTGATATTTTTCATTCTTCTTCTTGTGATAGCTAACAATTCCAAAACCTCTAGGTGCATGGGTTATTGGTACTAGAGGCATATTTTAGAAACCAAATCATCTTGATCCTTTGAGCTACATTAAATCAACAGTCTCTTAAGATCCCTTTGACCAAAAGAGTACCAAAATTTCACATAATTGTTCTCTCAAATCATGGTACCTATGAATGTCTCATTAGAACCTACAAGATGATAACATGTCCAAATATAAATACATATCTCATTTTTTGTCAACTTTAATTCATTTACTTGCAGTGGTGATGAATTCAATGTTTTAAAATACTTTAATTTTATTTAGTGAAAGGGAAATAAGAGTGCTATTTTCCATTCTTCACCCCATGGCACCAAACCAAAAACGCCCAACACCTTCAGGTATGTGAATTACTATTACTAGAAGTGTCTTTTTGATGCCCAAGAATCTTGTTCCTTCTGAGAGAAATTAGAGTGGAGAAGTATCGTAAGAGCCCTAATACCAAAAAAGTGTCAAACTTTCACATGATTGTTCTCTCAAATTGTGGCATAAATGAATGTCTTATTTAAACCAATAGGTTGATGGTGTGTCCAACTAAAATACCTATCTCAATTTTATTCAAATCAAATTAATTTTCCTATGGTGGTGATGAATGAGATGTTTTAAAATTCTTTAGTGTTATTTAGTGAAAGGATGCTAGCAGTGATATTTTGCATTTTGCACCTCATGCCACCAAAACAAAAGAAACACCTCTAGTTGGGTATGTACTGTAAATCAGAAAATAGGAACATAGGTCATGAAATCATTAATAGCAACCACAACTATCTAAATCAAGCCCAAATATAATCCAAACTTACGTATGGAATACACACACCAACAATAAAATCAGAATAAATCAAACATTACCTTTATCGTGTTGACATGATATTACTTCCATAGTTCTTCTTCACTTTACTTTGCTCTTAGGTATTTGATATACACATTTTTTCACCTTTAAGCTCAAAAGAATGAAGTATAGTAGCAATGATGCAAAAGCTCCAAAGTTTGTGGCTCATTTAGAAAGATGTAGGATGCTTTCTTATAGAGAAAGTGAGATCAGATGAACAATCTAGATTAAGAGGTGCTCGAATAAGATCAACGATCAAGATTGATTGACATAATTAGATCAATTAGTTAACTCAACTTATGAAAGATAGGTGAGATAAATTTAAAGTTAACTAATATACATATGAAGTTAGTTGATTGCATTAAAGGTTTAATAATTAATTAAAGTAATTAATTATTATTGAATGTGCAAGATGAGCTAAATAAACAAAATGAACAATTTCCTTTATTTAGAGAAGAGGTAAATTTGGATAAATTAAATAATTGAAATAATTACTTAATTTAGAGCGTGGAGCATGAATAATTAAATAATTCCAAGTTGCCTCTATAGGATGAATGTTGATTAACCTCCTAGTTGTTGTTAATAGATTATGGATAGATAGTTATAAAATATTTCATTTAGCTGGCGCATACAATCACAAGTGGCATAGTCTTATTCTGAATGTAGGAAGTAATCTCCATAATCATAAATGACCCTAATGAACAATCAATCCATTTGATTATTAAATCATATCCCCTCTGAATATTATCTGCTTGTAATCTAAACATAAACTAGACGACTGGATAGTAGAATAACATTATTATATTCAAACCAACTCACATTACTGAAACCCTTTCTCCTGAAAGACCAACCATTCATCTCTAAATTGATAAAGCCTCATAAATTTGTCTTCAAAGAAGAATACAAATTTCCTCAAATCGATAACGCCCAAATGTGAACCCTAATGTGAATCTGCCTACAAAAGGAATTAGGTTTTTGTCCAATCCTTTGAACCTAAAACTCGAGGGTTTCCATCCTCAAGAACTAGAAAGTTGAGCTCTCCTAAAAACCAAAAAAATAATAATAATCTTCACATTCTGAAAAATGAGCTCTCATGTCCTTTTATAATACCTTTTTAGGTTTTCCCGCCAAAACACCTTTTTATAAAGTGACATTAAAATACTTTATAATATCTCCCCAATGCCACTTTATAACTCCATTTAATTTAATCATTTAATATTACCCTTATAATTGCACCTTTTGCTAGGCAACATTAAATAATTAAAATAATTGAATTAATTAACATTTGTGCGACAAAATGGAAAACAAGGACATTACAATGACACACTTGTATTTTTATTTTCTTTGGGTATTTCCAACCCTTAGGGTTGGATTTACCTTGGGAATTCAACCCAAAGGGTTGGAATTACATATCAATTCCTAAAAGTGTGTTTTTTATAAATTCTAAAAAAGTAACACAATCTTGAGCCTGCTTAGCATTATGTTTGCATGTCTTTCAATGTCACGTTAAAAAATATCGTAGTAGTGTTGAGCTCTATCTTAGCTTTCTAACCATGTAATTTTTCCACGTTTCAAATGTGTTAAGGTTTTGATCTTAAATTTCTTTTGTTAGTGTCTGCATTTTTTGTCAAAACCCTATGTATGGTATTTTTGGTTTCATTTTTTACTCATTCATTGAAATTTGAAAAAAATAACATTTTTACAAACTAGACTCAATTATATACACATTTAAAAAATTATTTTTGATTATTTTCCAAAAAAATTAGGGGAAACACACTCAATTTTTAGTTTTTTAGGATGTGTCCCTTTGAAATTAGTAAAAAAATCATATATTTATTAAAAAATTAGCAAAAAATAAGAATAAGCTACATGGTGTTAGCTAATTTTTCACTAAAATGTTTTTTTGAAAAACTAAAACAAAGTTAACATTTTAGGGGGTCACACCAAAACTATGTTATTTTTTTGACAAAAATAAGACCAATTTTTGTGGCCCCTACTTGAACCCCTTAATCTTTACCATTTAAAAAAAATAAGCAATTTAGAAAGTAGATTTATAGCATTACAACTCTAGTTCTTGTTTTGTCTTCAAATTTTAAGCTTAACTGTCTTCAATTTCTCATCCAAGATTACTTTTTCTTGATTTTAGAAAAAAAAAAGTGGCCACTTAAGACCCCCTTTTGGTCCCCTATTTCCATGCACTTACCTAGAACTTGAACCATAACTTTGAAGGTTGGTAAGGATTCAAAAACCTTTGCCTAATGTAAGGCAACCAAATCAATTTATCTTTGCCTTAACATCCTTTGCACTTAAACCTAATAGCTTATTTGAAGCATTAAACAACTTGAAATAACTAAGTGGAAAGAGATGTTTAATTTTGAATACAAGTCGTTGTTGATCAACAAGACTTGAGTTTAACCATACACCCTCTATAGAGAAATTGTTGGGTGTTAATGGTTTTTCAAGAAAAACTTGAAGTGGATGAAACAATTGATTGGTACAAGGCTCAATTGGTAGCCAAGGGCTATTCACAACTAGCAAATATTGATTATCATTATACATTTTCACCTATGGCTAAACTCACATCTATATGAGCTTGCTATTAGCACAATTGAGGACTTAGGAATCCATCAAATGTATGTCGAAACCATGTTTCTCAATGGAGAACTTGAAGAAGATATCTATATGGACCAATCATAAAGATTTGTGACTTTAAGGAATGGAGGATTAGTGTGCAAATTGTAAAAAATTCTATACAAATTAAAGGAAATACAAAGAGCTTTGTACCAACAAATATGTACACATCTTTGTTCTATTGGTTTTGTGAAAAAAGTAATGTTGAATCAAATGTTTATGTTCAAAGAGCAAATTATTTGAAGATCACAATTGTATTATATGTGGATGATTTAATCATTGTAATAAATGAGCTTAATTTGCTAAATCATACAAAAGCAAGGTTAGCTTCTAAGTTTAAAATGATAGATCATGAAGATATCCACTATTGCTTGGGCGTTGAAGTGCAGTGAAATAGAAGTGTTTATTTGACTTATTTCGATCATCATAACTATGTTGACAATATTATGAATTTTTTTAGCCCGAACGGGTAGTAGAGTTGGCTTGGGCAGTGGGTTTGCTCCTCATTGGTCTCAGGTTTGACTCTGCTCCCGGGTTTAAGAGGTGGGACTTCTTGCGGGTGGGGGATCTCACCCACAGGGGACTAGTCTCGCCCTAGCTCGCCTCAGGTACCCAAGGTAAGGGCTACTGGGCCGCTGGGATAGGTCGCGGGTACACCCTTGTAGTATCAAAAAAAAAATATTATGAATTTTTTTTCTAATGGATATGAGCAAACTAGTAAGTATATTAATGTCAAACTAAAGATTGATATGTCACCACAAACTACCAAAGAAGAAAGCAAGATGATTAGCATCTCATTCAAAGTGCAGTGAGTAACCTTATGTACATAATGGTTTACACAAGATCTAACATTACAAATGCAATAAGAGTTGTGAGTCAATACTTCATTGAGTTAGGATCACAATATTGGATTGTTGTTAAGAAAATATTTAGGTATTCAAAAGGGACAACCTCTTATGAAATCTATTTTTAAGGAAACAAAGTTGTTGCAAAGCTTGTATAAGGAAACAACGATGATTAAGCAAGTGATGTTGATAGTAAAAGATCAATGGCTAGTGATTGTTTTCAAATTAGAAATAACTTAGTAAGTTGGTGAAGCAAGAGGCAACCAGCCGTTGATTTGTCCAACATAGAGGTTGAATAGATTGCAACAAAGCAAACAACAAATAAACCAATTTGGTCAAGAGAGTTGCTTAAAGATTTGGGATAAAAACAATTGCCTACTAGACCATACATTCTTATAATTAAAATTGTATAAGTATGAGAAGAAATCCCAATCTAAAACCACTTTATTTGCAACAAAATAGAAAATAAGAAAACGAAGCTGAAATTTTATAACATAAAAAATATGCAGTATGCTGAAATGTTTACTAAAGGTCTCCTAAAGCTCTAACATGAATTGTGCATTGAAAAGACTAAAACTGTAAAAAAACTAATTGACTAAAGTGGAAGTGTTAGAAATAGTTAGCTGCCATCACTGATAGACTAGATTAGATAGATTCCAATTCATTTAATATTCAGTTAATAGGTACAAAATTAGTAGAGACTAGTTCAGTACTCTTTCAGTCAATAAAGCTCCGATTAGTGGCATAGGGGAGAGGGGCCAATAGTCGTGCGGGGTCTAATAGTCGTGCACCTAATTGTAAATATAATACCCAATAGTCGTTTATATAATGTCCAATAGTTGTGATTTGACTACCCATAATTAAACAAAATGTATGCTTTTGATCTAAAAAGCAACCAATCATGTGATACCACATCAGCGCTCAACTACTCATGATGTAATGCCGAGAATTGGTCTCACTATTTTTGGGGCCTTTTGGACACCTTGACAAAAGATGTTGATGTGGCATCATATTTTATGATGTGGCCCTGAAACCTTAGTTATAAGCAGAGAACTTGCCAAGTAGGCTGCTGTAAAAAATTGGGAGTGATTTGAAATTTGAACGTAGGATAATTAAAAGCGCAGTTAGGGTGCACGACTACTGGGCCCTCTCCCCTAATTAGTGCAGTCCATTTCCATTTGAACTTATTACAAACAGAGGGATTCAAACCTCAGCTTTACAAAAAAGAAAAGCAAGTCATTCTAAGAGAAAGAAGTTCCATCTGTTCCCTTTTCCCTCTTCTCTGCCTATTAATTTCTGCCACAGGTTTCCTGTACATATACAGACTCATATTTTAAATATTTAAATGCAAGCATTATAAATATTACGAATTGTTTCGCGTGCCTTAGTGAAAAAGCCTTTCAAAAGCTTCAAGTATGGATGAAATTTTACAAATCCTGGAATACATAAAGTAATCTTCCACATTCAGTTGAAAAAACCCCAATGAAGCGAAACCCTGACAGATTCTTTTCTGTACACCAATACAGAAGGTCCTCCCTCTCTAACTCATTAAAACAGAGCATGCTCTGCGAACAGGACGAACCAGAAGAAAAAGAAATGATACCAAAACAGCGATCAATCTTACAATATGTGAAAACCTCTCAAATCGGGAGTTATGCCTGCTGTCACTGGATGATAATAATGCTGTGCCTTCAATCTCCTCCTCCTCGTCCTCATAAATGGTATAAAGCTCCGTCTTCAACGGCCTCTTCGTGGCCATTGCTAATTTCCACCCTGTGATTTCTGAAGACATGATGTAATTGCAGAATTATCAAGGAAAACCAGAAAATTTCTTCTTGATAAACTATTTTCTTGCACAAAAACAGAGCAGAGCCGTTTTATTAAAGATGAAATTAGGCAAAAGCATATAAAGACTGCGCGCGCGAGAAACTTGCGGGAAACGTTTCTTCCGTGATATTTTAATTCTATGAGATTATTTTATTGTTTTGGAGTGGAAAAATATTAGTGGCGTATAATATCTAAACTTCTAGAAACTAGGGACATTTCGTCGTTATGTGGAAATTTGTTGTAGCGTCTTTCGGACGTTTTGTTGTTAGGTTTGAGGCAATTTAGTGAGCGCCGAAATTTCAGAAGTGTTAAAATTTAGCCTAGTTGTTATCTAGGGTTTAGAATTTGTGTTTGAAATATTATAATAATATAATTTATTTTGTAATAAAAAATTTAATATATGTTTTTTTTTTAAGATGTTTTAAAAGTATGGTTAACAATTGAAGTTGAAGTTTGATTATGATTAAGTAGTTCTAGTTGAGCTTGATTTTAAGTTTAATTCTTATTAGGTACATTTATGATTAAATTTGATAGTTTGATTCATACTAGTATAAGTAGTTAAAGTTGATTTTGTTTTTCTATAATTTACCATATGTTTTTTGATTGTGAACTTGGCGTCCACCATGAAGTTGATGAGACAACATAGAGAGCACTATTGGTCCTATAAGTGAAAATTCTAAAAAATGGGAGAATATTGGCTTGTAAAAAATGGATTATTGGGAAGGATTCAAATCTTGATGTCTCATTGCCTACAAACTTTGCATTTATTGCCCATTTTACTACAATGGTTTTGCTTTAAAATCTTTAATAATGACATGTGATTATCCTTAGAAACTTAAGGTTATACAAATTAACTACAAAAGAACAAGTTGAATTTTGAAATTGCTAGTATTTAATGACTTAATATTAATATATAAAACAAAACTTACATGAACAAAAGTGGCTAATACATTATTGAAAGAAAACTCTAATATTTAATGACTTAATATTAATATATAAAACAAAACTTACATGAACAAAAGTGACTAATAAATTATTGAAAGAAATCTCTAATGACCACATTGTGTATTAAGGATAATATAATACAGTTTAAGTTTTAAATGGCACACTTCTATTGTTAAATTAAACCTCACTTGTTCTCACCATATTTATTGATTGACAACATTAATTGCATTTGCTATTAAAGTGGTCACTTGTGACTTATCCACCAATAGGTAGTTTGGTCATTATGGGTTTAGGTGGCGGTTATCCTAAGCATGGTAAACAAGTGTTTTGAGTGGGCACCTAATAAAATTAGCTACCAAATTTGTCCTTTGATGTGCAATGGTTAACAATATTGGTAATTTTGAAGGATTGTGTAATGGTCAAATATCTGCCTCCATGCCACCTCTCTACTCTACCAACCTTCCATGACTAGTTGGAAATAAGGTGGATAAAGAGTTTTTTTATTTTTTTATGAATGTCTATTTAACTTTTAATTTTAACTAAAAGGTAATAGTCAATTTTACAAAAAAAAATGGATGGTAAAAAGATACATCCTAAAGTACATTGGTTCCCAAATCTGCAAATCATTGAACCCTAAAGATGTGCCATGTCTTATGCTTAGATTCAAAGAGAGATTTGACCAACGAATGGGAGAATAATCTCACACTTTTCTCCCCTACACTTCAGGCTCTGTAAAACCTAGGTGTGTCTCCCTATATGGTACTAAATATGGAGATGAAATAAGGTTTTATTTCAACACCTAGCAGATAAAATTTATACAAATGACAAGGGTTCACATTAAATAGCATATCAAAACTCATCTTGAAAGTACGAAACTGAGTAGGTGAACTACCATATGTACCAAAAAACTTTCTACCACATGGATTTGCATGACAACCTTTGAGTTGAAAAATTTTAATTGTCAAAGATGGGCTCCTGGGTAGATTTGGCAGGATGTTGACCTAATAATTGTCGCCAACTTGAAAGTACATATGCACTTCAAATTTACAAAAATTGAAGGTGCCACCAAAGTTTAAATAATACCAAGTCCAAACAAAAGGCAACAAAAGGGGCCAAGCTTGAACATAACATAAAAAACTAAGTAGTTAAGGAAATTCCAAAAGGAGGGGACTCTTTATCATCAAGTTTCCCTCAAACACCATTATCATCAAGTGGTTCCTAACCAATGAGTGTACCCTCTTCCTCGGAAGTATCCTCCAACGGTTGTTGAGTATATGTACTAGAGAGATGACTAGCTATAGCCAAGTAACTTGGCCAAAGTCTAGCCAACTAGGAGCATCATGCTCGTGAGTAGAGGTAGAAGGAAGCCATGAGGGCTAGGACCATCCATAGACACCATTATCTCTATTTTGTAGCGGTTGAGAGCCATGGGATTGAGAGCCAATGTCTCTTCTAGAAGAGTAACTATGACCTTGTTAGTGTCCTCAAGGAGGAGAAAAGGATGAAGCTAGGACTTTGCAATAATGCAAGGAGCATTATTTCAAAAGTCTAGGAACTTTTACAGATGAACCATCTCGAGTGCAATTTTACTAACTTGCACTTGAATCTCCATAAACACATTAGAACAAATCATAATTTTAATATATAGAAAAAAATAAACATCTTCAATTTGACGTTCAAAACATAAACAAAGTAAAAAACTTAAGTGAATTCCTTAAACAACTCATTCTATGATCTAAAACCTCTAATATTAAATAGATTCCCAAGATGATCAAGAACTTCTAATGCCATAGGTTCCCAAAAGAAATGGGCTATGTGTCCAATATATCCTTTCATTTCGAAAAAAAGTACAAAGAAATAAAATTTGTGTAGGGAAAAATTCTAATATTCTAATGTACCGAGGCTGTTTCTTTCATTTAAATATTTTCATTCCTTCACGCGCCTAGTTGTACATATATAATATACACACATGCCCTTCATTGCTTCTATTTTCATGTTGATATGAAGCCAAGCAGGCCACCATTTTAGAAATTGACCATGCAGCTTGTGAAATACACTATGCTAGTTTCATTTTTGCCAGGTTGGATACACTTTGAAATATTGCAACAATTCCCTACATGGCTGCACACGTCTCTATACCATGCCCAAACATACATGCCTTGTCCATTCAATGGCTACATCTTTCCACCTGCACACCACTATTGGTTGGTACATGTTCTTGTTCACATGCCAGTTCAACTCATCTTCATCCACCTGCACACCACTATTGGTTGGTACCATGCATTTCACTACTGGCTATCATATACCTGCTATGTTGGATATTCATATGGTGGCGACATATATTCCAAAATTCTTTTCTGGACCCCTTTGTGCTGACATATGTTACCAGAAACTTATGGGAATGGACTAAGCATGGCCTTTGTTGATTGATATGTTTTTAATGGTGATGGAACAGTTAACAACTTTGACGTTGATGATAAACCAAAACACTCCTTTAAATCAGGCTTTTCTCATCTAAGTATGTTCCCTGCGTGGTAAGAAGATAAATAATTTACCTTTGCTTCCTACCAAGTAGGATATCAGAAGCAGAAATGTAAAATATGTACGTAATGCTTTATTTTCCTCCAGAATTTGTAGGGAACTCCTTTTATTATTGAAAGGTAAATTTTCTCTTCAAGAAGAGGGAGGATTAATCTAAAAGTTGTTTAGAAATGCTCAGAGTGCACGTACGCTATCCCCTTGGCAGATTGTTATTAATTCTCTTGAACAATATAAAAATTATAACAAGAGGTGCATTTAAAAATATTTTTAGTTAAAAGGTGTGAATGTAGACTTTGTAAAAGATTAAAAATAGTTGGTATGAGTTTTCCACAGTCCATGAAGTTACTAATATTTAAGCTTTTGGATTCAACTGTGTCAATTTTTTTGTCGACGTTTTAGATCACACTCAGTGATCCATCATCAGAAAGAGGAAAAAATGAGATGAGATTGCAGAACAAGTCTTAATAAAGGGTGAGATGGAGGAGGAAGAGAAAAACTTTAAAAACAATAAAATAATACTTGTTCTGGAATCTCATCTCATTTTTTCCTCCATCTCACCCTTTATTAAGACTTGTTCTACAATCTCATCTCATTTTTTCCTCTTCCTGATGATGGATCACTGAGTGTGATCCAAAATGTCGACAAAAAAATTGACACAGTTGAATCCAAAAGCTTAAATATTAGATAAAAAATAGTTTTTAAAAAAAGTTATAGTATATGATTTATTTGAGAGGTATAGATATTCGTAATTAGTTAAGAAATTTTGATTACAATGGTATATGTGTAAAGGTAAGTAGTAATAAAGATGCAATAAGTTTATTTATGTATGTGAGAAAAATGAAACAATTAATATTGAATAGATTTTTTATTGAGAATATTTTTTAATTAGAAGAATGTGTTTGAATATTATGATTGTTCATGTCTAGAGTGAAATGAGATTTATAGGTTGAGCATGATAAACATATATGCATGGTCACTATTTTAGAGATGGCAATATTGACATTGTTGCATGGTATAAATTCTTTACAAGTGATAAATGATTTGATGCATCCAACCTAAATGAATAAGATCCATAAATTCTTTAAGGGTTTTGCGATGTCCCCATGCTTTATTTGAACATAATTGACAAGTAATTCTTTTGTGTAATAGATTTTGTTACTTTCATACAAAACCTTGGCCATTTGATGAAATAATTACAATCCACTTTTAATGATTGAAAAATTGTGATGATATTGTGTATGTATAGAAGAAATCTCTTAATACACATTAAAATTTCAATATAAAGTGTTTTTGGATGTTGCAATCATCATACATGCTTTGAATGCAGGCATAGTAAATGTTTGTAATAATAACTTCACAATTGCTCACAATTGTCAAGAAAACTTGAGTTGTGAGGTACCAGTGAGTGTAGTTATGATGTGTAGTTTAGACCAAAGGGTGTTAAGTACCTAGGATGAGGATCTTGATGATGAAATAACAAAGCCTAAATTGTGCAACACCTAAGATTTGTAGTATGACTAAATGACCCAAATATACCTAGCCAATTACCCCTACTTGAAGAGCAATAGTTCCCATTGTGAGAATTGGTATGATAAAAGATGTGGAAACTAATTGCAACTTAAGCTTCTATTAACCTTTTTTCTTTGGAAGCAACTTGATTCAAGGAGTTTAAAAACCTAGAAGAGAGTAATCTAGCATTTTCTTCTTTGTTTGACTCTACAATCAATGATTTTGAGGAGGATTGAGATATGATTGTTGTGGAGGTTGAGAAGGATGTGATTTATTTTGGGGAGGATTGAGATATGATTATTATGGAGGTTAATCGATGTATGAAGAATTTTTGGGGATGTTGAGATAAGATGGATTCTATAATGGATTTGAACATGAAGGATTTTGTGGGATGTAAGTATGTTGGACAAGATATGAAGAAGCTTGGGGTTGATTAGGATATTGGACTTATGTCATAATCAGATTGTGTGGGGGTGCCACAGTGTGAGAATTTTGAGATGCCATTATGTAGGTGGTTTGTAAAATGTAAGAAGATTGGGGAATGTGAGTGGATTGTGGAATATAAGTGGAAGATGGTAAGGAGGTGTGGAAGTATGATAAAATGGTTGGGTTGAATGTGTTTGAACCAATATGAGAGGGATATGATAAGGTGTTGAAGATGAGGAGTGTGATAAGGGAACCGATATATTACCTTGAGGGACAATATGGATTAATGTTTGTGGGATAGATGGTTGGATGTTTTGCAGTATTGAAATAGGAACATGTGAAGAGGATGCAAGGTAATGCCCATGAATAGGACTAAGTTCCAATCCAAGTCTCAGTGTAGGAATTTTAATGGGAGGAGGTACCTGAATCACTACAACATTTCCAAACTCAAGTATAGGGCCTTGTGGATTTTTAGGAGCCTAAGGGGTAGTAGGTCTCATAGTTTCTAAGAATTGTGATGTTTCAAAACCTTGTGGAAATTTAGCACCGTGCATGAGAAGATTAGATAGGATTGTATCCTTGTGTATAGATCTATGAGGTGATCAATTATATCCACACTAGCAGGGTACCAAGAACTCTTGAAAGCTAGGAGAAATTTTGGTTTGGGAGACCATCTCTTCCTCAATGGAGACTATATTGTGAGGATAGGTAGGATTTGATGGTCCCACTTATATGTTGGGGTATTGGGGTTCTTCACTTCCAGTCAAACCAATAGTTTATTGTGAGGGTTGTTGGTGTTGTTGCTCCATAACTTTTCTAAATTGTAAAATTGTGGTGATGGGTGCATGAAAGGTCAAGTGATTGATTGGATGATGTTTGATGACTCTAAGTCTAAGGATGTGACTAAACAAGTGTGATTTGATGTTGGATTTGGATGTTTGATTTAGTGCTTAAACTATGATTGAGAACCTATGATGATTTCGATGGTTGGACTTATACTTGAGATAGGCTAAGTTCTCAAGAAAAAGTGATTTCAAAAGAATTTATACCTTTTGCTTGAGGTGAAATTTCTTGAATGAGCCTGATGACTAACTTAAGATAGGTACATTTATTAAGAAAGTGTTATGATGATGGTTGGATTTACGATTTTGATTCTCAAACAAGTGACTAGAGGCCCTATATTTGTTATTAGGATGATTTATATGGTGATAGAATGGATTTAGGGATATTCTTGTATAAGAGGATGAGATATTTTTGGGTGATGTGACAAAAATAAAGGTATGAGTTGGATATGAAGTGAAAAAAAATATTTATTTGTAGCGTTCAACATAGAATAACACTAAGTTAGCTATTTAGGATTGAAAGGATTTTCTCTTTGGAATTTTTATGGAGAATGGATTTTCCTAAAGCAGAGTGGATTCACCCACACAAGTCATGTATTCATCGAAAACCAAAATTTCCCAACAACAGAGCATATTCACCAAAGAAGACTTGGATTTTCCTATCTAGGGTTGATGATTGTTTCGACAATTATATGAAGGTGGATTCATCAAAGAGTGAGTGTATTGACCCAAAATTATTATATTCACCCACTAAAGACTATGAATAGACTAGGGATTTAATATAGAGAGAGATTCGCCCAAGTGTAGAGCAGATTTACCCAAGGATGATGACTGGACATAGACGACAAAAGGACTCAAGACTACAATCACAAAGATAGTGTTAGACACTGACTAAATAAATTAAAGATATACATTGGTAATTGTAAGAAGATATATGCCAAATTGCACAAACCTAGATTAGTCAAGTAGGATTGATAATTAGTGTAGGCTCATAGTGCAAGCACTAATACTATCTAATTATGTTTGGATATCTAGAGATCATGATTTTAAAGTTTGAAGGTTATCAATTACTGATGTTGGTTAAAAGAAGATACCTCGATAAGCTCTATCTTAGTGCATAAAAGTACATTATGATTAACTTCAAAGTATGATAGGAATCCCCTACACCACATTTATTGAAAATTGAATGGTCTTAAGTTACACTAAAATAGGTGATCTAATGTGCTATTTGAATACCAAGAGGGTACATGAGGCACATCCATGAACACTAGCCCATCACAAGCATGGGTTGGGAATGTTAGCTGAGCTGTTTGGACTGACCTTGGGGCGGGTGCATGAAGATGGGTAGCCAATTTGTGGCCAATTTTTTTAATTTTTTTTGAAAACTCATAATGCGAGCATGTTATAACACACTCATGCTATGACCTATTAAAAGCAAAAAAAAAAATTGAATTCATTCTTGCACTTGACTGTGTTTTTTTCTTGCTTGTAGCCAAAACCCCAATTTTCCACGTTCACGTTCTTGGAGGAGGTATTTTGCAAAATTCTTCATCAATAGTTTCTATTTCATCGCAAAGATGCTGCCACATCGACAAGGAGGTTTGAGAGGTAAGGATTGTTTGTTTTTTGTTTTGAATTTCTTTGTTTTAGGTTATTTTTGATATTTATTTTTTGAATTTGTAGGAGATGTTAATCAACTTGCAAACCCTCCTCAAAATCCTCAAGAAGCACAACAACAACAAGAGAAAAAAAATCCTCAACAAGCACAACAACAACAACAAAATCCTCAAGTTAATAAACCACAACCTCAATCTTCTCCACCAATCCCTCAACATCCTTCTGACACTCAACAAAACTTAATGAGTGAAATTGAGAACAATAAAAAACAAATTGAGGATTTAATCAGGAGGTTGAATGATCCAAACGATTCAACCACGAAAAGAATGACCCTGGAAACTTCACTGAAATAAATGTTAAAACATGTAGATTCAATCAACAAACAATTAACTGGTTGACAGGATAGGAGGCAGGTGGCTAGGGTTTATTACCAAGATAAATTATCATATAAAGATGTAAAATATTTAGAAATTACAAAAGGTGATTTGTGCTCATTATTCACTAACCCACAGTTAAATGCAGATCTTACCCTCAATGCGAAGAGGTTTTCTATTCATTGGTGCCACCACCAACAGATTAGGAATTTTTTTTGGGATAGGTGGTACATGGTTTTTGATGACCCACCATGCAACAATTGTGAAGTCCCATAGTATTTTCTTAGGAAACTATACTGTGAGTTCATCTTGAACAAAATCCCAAATTATTTTGATATGAGGGACTTCTAGGGGAGAGGTGGGGGGTCAGCTCAAGATAGACCCGATGAGCAACAAGATCCTACATGGCAAGGGATATGACCTCTTGCTAGGCCGCCTCATGAGCACATCGTCATCCCTTCCATTGCGAAGGAGAGTGTCAATGTAGAGACCTTGCAAGCCATCAACTCTTTGACCCAGAGTGTCATCCAACATGCTAGCCCTATTCTACAATGCCATCTAGGGAAGTCTTCAAGTGGTGGACTTTGATCCCATTTGTGTCAATCTTGCGGGGCGACTTGTTCATATGACCCCACCGACACTCAGGAGGCTGCTATGTAGGATCTATTTGCAGCTATGGAGATGGAAAGGGTAGCTGACATTTTGCATGAGGCCTATGGCATTGATACTCAAGTAAAAGTTAGCATGTTCATTGAATTTAATTTATTAAATTTCAATTTTGAAATGCAAGATTAACCAATTTAGTTTTATGATTTTAATAAAATTGCAGGGTCACAGTGTTGATACTAGATACACCAGATCCCTACACCTGCTTATTTCTCCACCACATCTACCATTGAGGTATGTAACTAGTAAACAATTATAAATTTATTACATGTTAATAGCATTGTTTTATGAATGGAATTTTAATATGTGATTTTGGGTTTTGAATAGGCTAATGTTGGAGGTTTTGAGGGAATATCTCCTAGGCTAGTGGATTTAGTCAAACCTACATGTAGGTAATAGAATAAAGAGTTTAATTAATGAATTGTACTTAATAAATTTGTGTAGTTTATATTCATATCGTTGATTACGTTGCATTGCACATCTTTCAAACTCAAAGCATTACTTCACATTCCATAACTAATAACTAGATGTTGATAGATGACAAAATTTTAACTACAATATAGTTGTTTAGAAAGTCAACATAAGCAATGATGCAATTACTTCACATAGCATAAGTAATAAGTCTAGGAGTAGCTTCCAATTGCATTTGCTTGTCATGGCATTCCATGAGACCACTTTTTACTGAGGCATCTTTTCAAATAGTTCACTGCCTTGTCTATGCTATGGATGCTTGGAAGAAATATATGAAAGAGTAATAGTAAGCAATAGCATAGACAACGAAATGAGTTGTTTGAAAAAAATGCCTCAAAGAAATGTGGTCCCATGGTGATGCCCATCACCATGAGACCCAATTTCTTTGAGGCACTTTTTCAAATAGCTCACCACCTTTTCTATGCTACCACATTTTCAATACATGTCTACCAAAGCATTTTATCAAACAATTCATTTCCTCATGACTATGGCTAAAATCTTAAAAAAAGTGCTTTCCAACAAACTATGGATGCTTGGAAAAAATCTATTGAAGCATAATAGTAAGCAATAGCATAGACAAGGCAGTTAGTAGTTTGAAAAATGCCTCAAAGAAATGTGGTCTCATGGTGATGGAATGCCATTCCATCACCATGAGACCACATTTATTCGAGGCATTTCTTCAAACAACTCACCACCTTTTCTATGATACCACATTTTCCATACATGTGTACCAAAGCATTTTATCAAACTACTCACTTCATTGCTGCTATGGCTAAAAGCCTAAAATACCCGTGCTTTCCAACAAACTATGGGTTATTGGAAAAAATTCTATCAAAGCATAATAGTAAGCAATAATACCATAGAGAAGGCAACGAACTATTTGAAAAAATTCCTGAAAGAAATGCAGTCTTATGGTGATGGAATGCCATGACGTACATTTGTTTGTAATGGCATTCCATCACCATGAGACCCCATTTCTTTGAGGCATTTTTTTAAATAGTTCATTGCCTTCTCTATGCCACCACAATTATTGTACATATCTACGAAAGCATTTTATCAAACCGTTCACCAGCTTGTTGTTATGGGTAAAAGCCTAAAAACACGTGCTTTTGAACAAGATATGGATAGGGAAAATAGTAAGCATGATAGTCAGAACTACATAGTTTAATAAGTACTCAAAATTTTGTTCATTATCTCATACATTATAAGTCATGACATGGATCACTATTGTAGTTTTCGTGATTGAATGTACTTTGTTGTTTTATTTTCAGATGTTGCAAGAGGAAACACCTCCAAATGTTTAGATGGTAATGGACATTGGTGTTTCATCTACTATAGAATCCTTAATGGATTTGATAGGGGAGGTATGAGGCAAATTACTAAATTTCAATTTACATTCATTGTTATAGATGTTAGTTAGTGAAAAATAAAACCATTATTGATTTGTAGTTTAATTTCTATTTGGATGGTTTATACAGGGCTTCAACATGCCTCAGCATGGGAATTCAAATATTTTCCTCGTGGAGAGTGATCATCAGATGGTAGTAAGTTATTATTTTGTTAAATATATCATTTTTTTAATGTAATTTCTATATATTAATGTCTTTACTTCTTATTGTAATAGATAAAACTTCACCAAGAACTAAACACTAGGAGGAGCACCAAGAGCACTCCTCAACCATAGCATAAACGAGTGATAGACGTATCACCATTTGATCGATAAGCAAAGGGAAAGAGTTTATTTCAAGAGCCTGGAGAGCGATGGATTTTGATTCTAGAGCCCTTTGTTGTATGCCTAAATGGCATTTTTGTACATATTTTGTATTGGATATATTTGACATTGTATGCCTATATGGCATTCTCATAAGCCTATATTGCTATTTTGTACCTATATTTTATACTTATATCAACATATATTGATGTATGCCTACATAGATATTTGGTTAATACAAATCTATATTATTGATGGTGTCCATATTTTCATTATAAATCCATGGTTCAATAGATATGAGTTATGTGTATTCAAGTGTATGCTTTACAACTTATGTATATATTTTGTAACTTACGTGTATTTCAATGTTTACTTTGCAACTTACGTGTTTTCATGTGTATACCTTGTATTCATGCATATATACTTTGTATTAATTTGCGTATACTATGTATTTGTGTGTATAGTTCAAGGCTTACGTGTTTTTGAGTACTTGTGCTTCCCTTATTCAAATGTACATGCTTGAATTATTCACATGTATACTTATTAATTGGTTAGCCCTAGCATTGATCATTGATGTCCTTCATGGTTTGTCTTGAATATTAATTGATTGATGCTAAACAACTTTATTAGTCGATGCTAAACAACTTCAATATTTCTAGGAATACTAGTAGAGTTACAAATTCCAAAGTTGCACAAATTGAAAAGAAAATATTAATTGTAAATAAATGTAATGATTATTAACTTGATAATTGATTAAAAATGAGTATAAAATATATCAAGAGATGAGCCTTCTAGAATGACAACTGCCAATTGGAAAATAGGCAAAGCATTCCCAATACTTTGAAAGTAATAATCCACCCACAATTACAATGAGAGAGAATTGACGCAGAGTGGGGAGGACTTCAATTACCAATCACAAATTTAACTGATTTCAACAAGCCTTCAATCTCCAAAACCCTCTTTCACAACTTCACTATTTGCCTTGTAGGTCTGCAGATCTAGTTTCTTGGACCTATCTCACAACTCTACTCTCAAACCTATTAACCAATTATATTTTTAGACACCCTTTAAGGCATACCAAAACATATATCAAAATCTCATATAACTTTTTTGGAACAAATCCCTCAAACTGATGCTTCTATGTTGTCCCCTTAAGCAAAATATGCCTAATTTACAAAGAAACTCTCTTCTAAACAATCTTCCAACCACAAATACCTATGGAAAGACATTTAATAGTCTATAAAACCACCAAATATATAACTTTTATCTAGTGAACCACTCACTAAGTCCTCTTTATAGAAAACCCTCATTTTTAGCAAGTTATAAAGGGGTTTATTGAAAATGCCACTTCAAAACTTCTTTACACTTCACAAATGCATCAAACATGCTTCAAATGGCCTACACATGCTTGATATATCACCAAATTTTTTTTCCCCAAGAGTTTTCCTCACCTACCCACCTTTAACGATCAAATTTCACTCAAAACATTCAAATTTGACAACTAGGGCATCATGCCCAAACCCCCAAATGACCTATCCTGCTCCCAAAACAATTCAATCAACTAAATCCTACCCTATTGGGCCCATTCCACTCAGCTATAGGAGTTACAGTAAGCGGAATGGGCCATAATCACATTTTTATGTCTTCAAAACCTTAAAATTGGAGTTTTAGACCCATTTATAGGGAAAACTCAATAAGATTGTACAACCCCAATGGGAATGCATAAAAATTAGTCAAAATGATAGATAGGACACTGAAACAATAATTCAAATCAATTTGGAGTCAACATCAGGCCATGCAACTACTCTGCAACAACAATATTCAATAGAAAAGATACAAAATTTCAATGAAAACATGAGCTTTATTATTCAATCTTTCATAAAACCTCCAAAAACCTTCATCCATCGAGTTTACAACATATTTTAAAACTTAACCAACCTATTACAACTGTTCTAACTGCCCTTTGAATGCCCATGACCATTGGGCTTCCTCAATTTTACATTTTTTTGCAGTTTTACAACTTTTCAATATTGCACTTTCGACAATTTTGCAAAAATGTGACAATATAAACTCAATGAGCCCTAATTACCTATTAGATGGTCTATTAGGACATTATTGAATTGAAAAAAACTCAAACACACCTAAAACTATCAAAAGATCTCATTTGACAATATTAACACAAAATGCATTTGGTGCCCCTGCACCAAGAAGGCTTATTTAAGATCCTTGAGAAATGTATTTCCTAATGCTCCCTTGTTCTTACATATCTCAATTCAGTTTAATCCAAAGAGTTCCATGAAATTCTTTATCTGAAAGAAAAAAACACGTTTTCAATTGGTATTCCATGAAATGATTCATAAAAAAATTCCAATATATTTAATCCTTTGATTGGAACAACTCAATTTAGTGATGAGGTAAATTTAGAAATAGAAATGAAAACCAAAATAGTTTGTAAGATCTATCAATGTGGGAGGAGTATATTCCAATTTTTTAGAGAGATGTATGGAAAATTTGGTAGCATAGACAAGGCAATCAGCTGCTTGGTATAACTGTTTGAGAAAATACCTCAATGAAAGCTTTGGAGAGTGGTATGCACATCCATAATAAAGGATTGAGAAATGATGTTTTATTTTAATTCCTTAAAACTTATGTCATATAGATGTATATAGAAAATTTGGAAGCATACACAAGGTAAGTCAATTGTTAATTTAACAAAATGCCTCAAAGAGATGTGGTTTAAAAATGTAATTGACAACTGTATAGAATTGTGTAATTTAAAATGTGCATTGACAACCTAAGGTTATAATGAAAAAAAAAAATGATCAACATGGAATATGCAAAATAAGTGTAAGTGCACCAAGATGGTTCCCAAAAAGCGGGCTTAAATGGCCACTTTTTTTCTGAAATAAGGAAATACTGACCTTGGACGTGAAATTGAGGATAGTTACACTCAAAATTTTGAGATGGAAGAAAAAGAAGGATCAAAGTTCTCCGAGTCTACTTTCTAAACTACTAATTTATTTTGAAAATGGTTGAGATCAAGGGGTTCAAACGAGGGACGTACAAAAATTGGTGTTGTTTTTGTTAAAAAAACATAACATAGCAACTCTTGTACGACCCTCTTACGGTGAATTTTTTTTTAGTATTTTTAAAATTGCTATCGTCAAAAGTTAGCTAACAGTATGTAGTTGATGCATGATTTTTCTGATAATTTTTTAATGATTTTTTTTATTTATTAATTTTCGAAGTGGACACTTCCTGAAAAATAGAATTTTGGTCGTGCTACCACTACAAATTTTGGAAAGCAATTGATTTTTTTTCTTTTTTCTTTTTTAAATTGTAGAGTGGAGTCTAGTTTCTAAAAATATAATTTATTTGAAATTTTGATGAACGGTTAATTTATAACGAAAAAAACACCAAACACTGCTTTTTTCCAAAAAAGAGACATACAAACAAAATAAATTATGGATGAAAGGCTTAACATTGTCAAAAAGTGAAAAAAATTACATCGTTGGATAGCTAAGAGAGAACCTAACATTACCCAGATGTTTGATTTGTTTGATATTGAAACATGTGCAATCCTGACGGTGAGTACGAACCCAATTATGTGAAATATTATAGAATTTGCAAAAACACATCTTTGGTCATTGAAAATTCCCTCCAAGCCTTTGGGTTGGTATTCCAAGGAAAATACCAATCCAAGGCTTGGGGTCCAAAACAGATATACGCGATTGTGTTATAACGTTGCGTTATATCTCAGTTTTGATGCTTTTGTGTGTTTTTAGAGAACGTGACACATGCGGCGCGTTATAATGCGCTTGCGTTTTGGTCTACATTGAATTTTTTTCTTCTCTTTTTCCTGTCTCTTTCTTCTTGTTATCTTTGAGGAAACTATATACATGAAATAAACATTTAAATATATGTTGACATTTACATATGGACATTTACTTTCTTATACTTTAAGTTATATTTCATGTATATAGGAAGGATGTTTGAGAGTGGTTTTGGATCTCTAGGAGTTATAATGCAAATTCTAGTTCTTGGAAGATCTTAAAAATTTCAAACTTATTCAAATCTCAGGAATTATCATGTCAAAATTTAGTAATCAAGAGTTCAAATTTTAGTAGTCAACAAGTTGTATCATCTTTCTCTCTCTCTCTCCTCTCTACTTTCTCTCTCTCCGTTCCTCCCTCTCTCCCCTATCTCTCTCACACACCCCTCTGTCTCCTCCCTACATCTGCCACCCTCCCT